>JAQFVV010006254.1:7164884-7344248 GCA_028023455.1 Epiperipatus broadwayi
TCTTAATGTATGCCCAGTGGTCAGGGAGAGAAGAGACCACGAAAAAGAATTTTTACATATATAATGATCAGATGTACGTACATATGTCACAAAAGAAAACAATACTAAGTGGTTTTATTTATAGTGAATGAAAGATAACAGAAACTTTTATTATTGACATTAAAATAATTCACACAATGCTTTATTAATAGTGTTGCAGGCTATTTTCACTGCAACCAGATAGACATATATGGAAGATCCATTGATCGTAATGATAAGACCAGACAAAATTTTACATTATAATTTCTTCTTTAAAATATTCCAGCCAATGGAAGTGTTACATAAAAGAAATCAAGAGAGAGAGAGACCTTATTCATTAACTCTGTGTTTGGAGAACATAGAAATAAATAGGTGGTCAAACTCAACTAAACACTTTGGACAGGTTTAAATCACAGCCCTACTTATGATTTAAGAAGAATGATAAAGTGACCCCAGCAGGAATTTCCAGCCATAATTGAAACCTTTCTATGAGATTTTGAGAAAGATTTCCCAATAAATATAAATATACAAGACCATGCACAAGGCAAAAGCATATAGTGGGCTGAGGCTTGAGACATAACAGTTACCAAGAGGTTAACACAAGACTGGATAGCTCTCCATCTCTAAACTAGTTTAGAGAGAAAAATGGAACCCATTCACTAAACACATGACCCAGATTCAGGATCGGAGTTTTTGTTGCTTATGTCCAGTTACGTACATTGAAAGGACTGAGATTGACATGATATCCGGAACAATTTATTTGTTTTTCAGAAGGTCCGAATGTAGGTATGTTAACCTAAGTGAACTTGGCAAAAGAAGCACTGTCATATATGCTGAGTGGCCCAGTAGATCACCCGAGGCACAATGCCATATAAATATGGTCAACGACCTTTAAATTTAAAAAAGAAACCCTCTGCAAAATATATATATTAAGAAAGCTCAACTCTGAGAGTGGTGGTCTGTGATGATCTTCCGGTTCGCACATGAACACTGATGCCACTCTTTCATTTCCCTCAATAATTTCTTCTGTTTCATCCTGGAGTTCTATCTGGGGTATATAAATTATAGGACCCATATATTTTCTGGAATTGCTGTGTGTTTTGATCATCATCATAGCAGCTCCTGGCAACTGCCATCTGTATTTTGGGTGTGTCAATTCTTTTTCCTTTGTCTGCCTGCTCTTTATTTAGGTTGCCAGAATCTATAACAGTTAGTAAGTCTACCATCTCATCAATTCCACAGTTGCGGCAGCTCAGCATCAATTGTTGTATGTGGAGAGGCATATTGTATCTTATTGTCCAAATAATCTGCCCCTCTGATAAGTGGAAAGCAGTCAATGATTTTAACAAAGGCACTTGCCGCAAAAAAACTGGGTGTGAGTTTCTCCTTTTGAAGTGCAATACCTTTCTTGAGAGATATGGTGCATTATTCCATCTTGCCTCTCTTCACTCCGAAAACTTTTAAGTAAGGCAATGTGGTAATCTGCAAATGTTATTGGTTTGTTATTTATACAGTCTCACCAATTCCGGGCAGATCCATGTAAATGATTAACTGCAACTGATAACTTTTTAGCTTCTCTGAGTTCCTGGAACATGAACAGCTCTTGTAAACTTTGCAATTGTGCCATGGGGTTTTCTCCTATGTCACCCTGAAAACGTTTCATGTGGATAAATCTTGCCTCCATTGGGTTGTCTGTTTTTTCCATGACCTTTATGCTTTCTTTATTTTCATGTTGGAGATTCTCATTTCTTGACTGATTCTCTTGTGTTGCTTTTGCTTTATTGTTTCTCTCTTCTTTCATCCTGTTGATTTCCGCTCTATATTGTCTACATTCTCCTTCACATTCTTCTACTTTTTGAACATAGTTTCCATCAATTTCCATACCCATTGTGGTTCCAGTGAATCTATGTCTCCTTCTGGACTATATATATTTTCTAGAGAAATACAAATAGCTAAAAAAAATATATAAGAAAAAAATATTTGGTTTGCTGTTGTTTTTAGTCTTTGTACTAATACTATTCTTAAAATTTGTCTTATTTTTCTACTTTTACTTTTCAAAAATTTGCTTCACCCTCCCAACCATTCCCGCAACTGTCGTCCTTTTTTAACCTGCCAGCTTTCTATATATCTCTTATTCTATCTATAGTTCCTGCCATATCTGTGTTTATTTACTTCTTTACTACCCTGTTACGTGTGTTATATATATGACTATAACTATGTGTAGTTGATATACACTTCAATAAAATATGATTACTACCGCTGGGGGGGGGTGTAAAAAAATTCTACTTGAGCCCATCTTTTCTCTGCTCCTTGTTTGATCACTCTGTCTCTCTTCCTAGCAAAAGAAAGAAAATACATTAATATCTGATTTGGTTTTAATTTTCAACCGAACTGATTGATTTCACATCTTGTAAACTGTACAACTGATAGCAAACACAGAAAGTGAAAAAGAAAAATATATAAACTTCTGTCATTCACTATATTTATTTTCAAAAAAAAAAACACAAAAAAAAAAATTTCTTCTGATCATGAAATTCCTATTACTATATCTCAGGGTCTATCTCTAAACAGTAAGGCCACACTTGGGATGCCAGATTATACAAAAAAAAAACTGTAATGGTAAGAAAAGTAGAGCTGCTTTAACCTAACCTAGAGATGAAGATAGAGGGGGTTCGAACCTCACCTACTCCTCTAGATTGCTACTAAGCAACTTACTCCCCAAACCTCACTAGAATTTAATTTTAATGTATGCCCGGTGGTCAGGGAGAGAAGAGCCATGAAAAGGAATTTTTACATAGATAATGATCAGATGTACATACGTATGTCACAAAAGAAAACAATACTAAGTGGTTTTATTTATAGTGAATGAAAGATAACAGAAACTTTTATTATTGACATTAAAATAATTCACACAATGCTTTATTAATAGTGTCGCAGGCTATTTTCACTCCAACCGGATAGACATATATGGAAGATCCATTGATCATAATGATAAGACCAGACAAAATTTTACGTTATAATTTCTTCTTTAAAATATTTCAGCCAATGGAAGTGTTATGTAAAAGAAATCAGGAAAGAGAGACATGATTCATTAACTCTGGGGTTGGAGAACATTGAAATAAATAGGTGGTCAAACTCAACTAAACACTTTGGACAGGTTTAAATCACAGCCCTACTTATGATTTAAGAAGAATGATAAAGTGACCCCAGCAGGAATTTCCAGCCATAATTTAAACATTTCTATGAGATTTTGAGAAAGATTTCCCAATAAATATAAATATACAAGACCATGCACAAAGGAGAGAGCATATAGTGGGCTGTGAGGCTTGAGACATAACAGTTATCAAGAGGTTAACACAAGACCGGATAGCTCTCCATCTCTAAACTAGGTTAGAGAGAAAAATGGAACCCGTTCGCTAAACGCGTGACCCGGATTCAGGATCGGAGTTTTTGTTGCTTATGTCCAGTTATGTACATTGAAAGGCCTGAAATCGACATAAGATCCAGAACAATTTATTTGTTTTTCAGAAGGTCCGAATGTAGATATGTTAACCTAAGCGAACTTGGCAAAAGAAGCACTGTCATAAATGCTGAGCAGCCCAGTAGATCACCCGAGGCACGATGCCGTGTAAATACGGTCAAAGTCCTTTAAATTTAAAAAAGAAACCCTCTGCAATATATATATATATATTAAGAAAGCTCAACTATCACTGAAAATCCACAGAAAAATAGTAACTTCCCTTTTATAAAATTCAGATCACTAAAACAAGAGGGCAGATATTTTATTGATTTAGTTGAAATTTAACCAACACACCCCAAAGTCAATGCTATTTAATAATTTTTAATACATATTGTCAAAATGTACTCTCTCTTATTACTAAAATATAAATGCGAATGTTTTATTTCACGCTCTTCAAAATATAACATTAAATTTGTAATCCTTCATTGACTAAAATATACAGGCATTTGATAAGGATCTTTCTTATTTATATACAAAAAAAAAAAACTAAGTTAAAGTTTGGAAAGTTTTATAATAGAATAATTAGCAATTTAAATCTTGATTTTTAAAATAGAGTTTTGCACTTTCTATGATTTGCTTCCTTTTCTTTCTAAATAAATATTTATATAAAATAAATAACTTAATTACGGGAGTATAATGGCGGAAAGTTAAATGAAGTATTTTTCAATTAAATTAATAAGAACTATGGCCACCATTATATATAATAACCCCTTCCATTATGATAAAAAAAAAAAAAGAAAGCAATTAATGAAATATAATTTGACAAGATACGAACACATAGATTTAAAAAAAAAAAACATATGTATAGAAAAACATCATTCTAGCTAGAGTAAATTTGTAAATTACAAAGAGATTTTTTTGTTAATTTATGGTAACGTTACCAGTAACTAGATGGGGTGGGTCAAGTTTTCTCGGTTCTTCAACTTTGTTTTTCCATGTTTGAGGGTAGATATTCACGGATACAGGGCAGACACTTTAATTCTCTGGCTAGCTTACATGATTAGAACATTCGGCCTCAGGAATGGCTCAGGAGAGCGAAGGCAATGAGGTTACCCCTGCATTTTTGCAGAGCAACACATTTCTGGATTTTTTTATTTATATGCTGAAAGAATAAAGTGCAGCTTGAAGTAAGTATAGCAAGAAAGAGTTCGCTATATTGTCCAATCTTTCAGCAAAATTTCTTCCAACAAAATTCTTAAGATTTTCTCTCTGACCTTCAGCACTGGTTACCCGCAAGCATAAGACCAAGAACAAAAGAAAAGTTCTTTATTTATACCCATTTTTCCATTATGTTTTTAATCTGCTAATCAGTAGCGAATCATGCCCGTTGTTTCAAATTTTGCCTGTTATCTATTTTTTTATCTAATTCAGAAAATGTTTTATTAATTAATTCCCTTTCTTAATGGATTCTATTTAACTAAGAAAATTTTTTATCTTATCGAATTCTACCAAATATATTTTAAAAATAGTTGCAAATATAATTTTAACTTTCTATATTTTATTTTATTAAATCTTTTCTCTCTAACACAATTCCTTCTTTTATTTAGGCAACTATTTGAGAATATGATATATGTAAAATAAAGTAAAAGTAAAAATAAACATAGGCAAATTTTTGTAGATATTTTCTACATTTACTGGGAATAAAAATAATAAATTAAAAAGTTAAATAACTCTCAATTTAAAATAAAATTTTATGAAATAAACATTTAAAAAGGTCTAATAAATATTATTATCATTCTGATTTTGAAATTTAAAAATAAGTATGGTATTTTTGAAATTTTTTAATTAATTAAACTGATAAAAATTTCCAAAAGTAGCTTTTAATTAAAAGTGATTTGAAGAGAGTAAAAACATGTATGTAGGTCACACCTTTGGTCAAATTCCAAAGGATTAAACTTAATTGAAATCAACTTTTTCCAATCACAGTTTGATAAAAATTTCAAGCTTGTTTTCAAAAGGATTAGACAAATTGAAAACAGACACTGTTTTGACCTGTAGCTTTTCTAAGAGCTGACCAGAAGAGTCTGATTTTAATATTTTGAGCAGGTGGCATTGGCCAGCTGCAAAGTTTGGATAATCTTTTTTTTTTTTTAAGGCAGTTCTTGTCTAAGTTTTTTTTGTGAAGCTGTTAGCTAAGAGTTAGCTACAAAGTTTTGTTTAAATTTTTGAGGAGCAGTTGACTAGAAGTTTTGCTGTAGTTTGCAATACTGCTGAAGGTAGAGTTCTAGAATTAGAGAATGAACATGAAATAATTGAAGACAGGACAGTAGATCCAGGAGTTGCTACTATTTTCCTTCACAGGAGTTTTGATTTACTTTAAGCTGGGTCACTTCTGAATCAATAGCCTGAACAAATGAGAACAAAATAGCTTGTTAACCTAAAGCTTACCAAATCCTAGTCTAAAGTGGAACCAACTGCAGAACAACTCTTACTTAGACTATACTGATGATAAACCAGCAAGCTCACCAAAAGAATTCCTGAGATGGATCGTTAATTAATTACATGTATGCTGTGTCAGATATATGCAGAGAAGTACAGATAGACATATATAGAATGGTGAGTGACTTTATATATAACGAAAATTTAAAAACGATAATTAATCAACAAGTACTTGTCAAAAATTGACTATACTTTTATTTAAAGAAAAAAAAGGGAATTTACAAACTGATAACTAATATTTACTAAGGCAGTTACCTTTAGGAATAAGCGTCTTAAAAATTCGAAGAT
Organism: Epiperipatus broadwayi; assembly: GCA_028023455.1. Taxonomy (NCBI): domain Eukaryota; kingdom Metazoa; phylum Onychophora; class Udeonychophora; order Euonychophora; family Peripatidae; genus Epiperipatus; species Epiperipatus broadwayi. The sequence goes on from JAQFVV010006254.1 coordinate 7,171,150, forward strand.
AGAGACCTCTACAGGTCTTAATCACATATATGTCAAATTTATGTATGTTTTCCAAATGGAATCAATTAGGAAAATATAATATTATTATTGTAACAAATTAAAATAGGACATATTTGTAAAATTTAATCATTTTTTTGTCATTATTAAATGTCAATTGAAATATATTCATGTAATTGTAAAATGCGTGGCTGTGCGCATATATATGCGTGTTATATGTTGTGCCGCTCGAATGATGTATATTGGTTTAACCCAGTTTGAATGCTAGGCGAAAGTACCTCGAGGCCACTCATATGCAAGATATAAAAATCACGAATACTAAGGCCTTTGCCCTATTCGTCTATTTTCGAGTCTAACCCCGAACCAACAACATATCCGAGACACGCATAAATTATTTTATAACCCTGGCCCACAGCTTAGCATCAGAGAGAGACAATGGACTAGAATACTTACAGAACTAACTAAGTTAAAATGTGCACATAATATAACATGAGTTGTGTGTTGGTGTGTGCTTGGATCATTAAACAAGTAATATAAAAGGTTAAGCTAATAAAAGATTGAAATAACATTAGAAGACTTACGCTTTTTAGTTTAAATAATATATTTTAATAAATGTAATTTTAAAATATTAGAAAGGTTTTAATTATTTCTGCTATTCCCCGATTGATTACTGATAAATAATTTTACAATGAGGTGGATGGCAATTACGTAAGATTTTGTGGTCTAAGTATTACTTTACCAATTTAAATAAAATTATTAACTACTGTCCCCTCAATAAAGCAAAATTAAAATAACTCTTTCACAAAGCATTCTCTCGTTGCTTTGTGCTTTATAAACAATTTTAAAATATTTAAAGACATCTATAAATAACTAATATTTAACTATGGGACTAAAAGCGAACAAAGTAGGTAGTTATCGAGGAGATCAAGTTGGCAAACAAAATGAAACTTACTAGTATTTAATTTACAGATATTTTAAATTGAAAATATTTTTAAATGAAAATAATTTACACCGCAATGAAACAAGAAAGCATTTATATAACACACTAAAATAAGGAATAGCGAAGGAGAAAAATTTAAGTATAAAATAGATGATCAAACGAAAGATAAATATAAATCTAATATTAGTTTAATAAGAGAAAAACAGTTACATTATAAATATAAATTACAGAAACAATTAGCGGAAAGGTATTTATCAAAAAATAAAATAATAGTTCATGAGGAGATATATAAAGTTACCAGTCCTTGTGCCTTTGGTTTAGTTCCCTCGATGTCCGCGGCTTGATTACGTAAGTAGAGTGATTTGTCCGGACAAAGGAATTTGAAATATGCAGCATTTTTACACGAAGGGCACACACGGCTCGCAGTTTGGGTTTACTATTGGTTTGACACATTACGGCATTTTGATGGATTTAGGACCCTGACGTTAGGCAAAGCTGATGAGCCTAGCCGCCGTATATGGTCACGTCCACCAAATTGATAAAACTTTTCACAGGTCGTATATTGGAACTCAGAACAGGGATTTTCCGCAAAATTAGGACTCTGTTGTTTTCGCATTTATTTTCAGAGCAACGTAGGAGGATCACTTAAAGCACAAAATGCCGAATCATCAAAGCACAAGATCTGAATAAAAATTCAAGCACAAAATCAGAATAATTTAACGAACAAAATCTGAATGAATCAGTCACAGAATCTCAATAGAAGAACCAAATCTGAACGAATTCTTGAACGCCAAAAATCTGAATCATCTCAGTAACAACATCTGACCAATTTTAAAAGCAAAATCTGAATAATCTCTGGCACAACATCTGACTGATTTTAAAAGCAAAATCTCAATAATCCAGTCTTGTGTTCTCCCACCTTTTTATACCTTTCTGGAGATACTTTTCTATTGTTTGCTTATGATATTAGATCTTGATAAGCTCCATACGCTCCTTTGTTTCAAAGTAACTTTTTGCTAAAAATAAACTTTAATTTCTTATTATCAATTTCTGCATTTAACTTTGAATTTGATTTAATTAAAAAGGCCATCTTTAATTTGCCTTGAATGGACTAACTAATTGAACAAACGTCTTTCCTTTAGAAATGCTAGCAGGCTTATCTTAAAATAAATCAGATGCCATATTTTAACAAAAATTAAAAGACAAAATATCTTATTATTTTTTTAAATAAAATAACATTTTAGTTCAACAGAATTTTGCATTTAATCATATATATATGCTTCCGTATATATATGTTTGATCAATAAATTTTGAAAAGGAAATTTTAATAATTTAATCTTAAACAGAATTTTATTTTAAAAGAAATATTTTCAAGTAAATAGCTAATTTAATAAGCGTTAAATGTACAAAATAAAACACGTTAATTTTATATTTAATGCAAAACCCTGTTGATATTTGGATATAAACTTAACCCAGGTTTACAATATTGGTAAGTTTATAGAAGGCTGTGAAGCATGCATCGGACTTCCGGATCCATTGCTCAATGTAAGCCACAGTATAGTAACTTCAATTTTGTATATTAATCCGTAAATTACAATGTGATAATTTGAAGTTTTTGTATGGTAATCAAAATCAAAAAGCTTATATGTGTGTAGTCTTATTTTTATAGATTTTAATTTTTTATTTTTATTATTAATGAACTTGTATTCAACTGTAAAAAATTGTATTGCATCATCTCTTGGTCACAACAGCAATAGAGCTTATGTTCTCTGAGCTAGATTCAAGCACAGGGTGAATATATAAATGGGGACCTATATTTAGGGCTTTAATACCATTCCAGTAAGACCTTGTCCTGGTTTTGGCACGAGGATTATATTCTTCAAAGCTCCTGCTCTACATTTTATTTTAATTTAGTCTTAATAGAAATTAAGTTTACAGTTGGCTAGTACGTTAATGGTACTAAGTGGCCTGAGCATTGATGATGATCACCATATTTTAATATCCCAGCATTAGTGTTTAGTTTTTTGGTTATTGTGTATTCTAATGGATGAGCACTAAGTTGGTTTATCCAAGTTATGTTTAAATAATTGCCCAAGCTGCCAATGAATCAAGAGTTAACCTAATCTCTAGAAGACCCATTTCCAATCCAGTCACCAGTTAGACTGTTGAATTATATTTTTTTATTATTTAAATCCAGTCACAAGATAGACTGTTGATTTACTGCACTCATTTTTTGTACTAATTTATTATAACTGTTGATCATTCATGACAATGAATGGTTTATTTTGAGTATTACTGATTTTTACTTTTATAACTATAATGTTGGTTGGTGAATGTATAGTTATTTTAGTTACTATAAGGAGTGACCGGCTGATCTCTCAGAGATCTTTTGATCTCATGCTCTCTTAATATATAACAATACTTATATATATTTTGTGATAATATCTCATTTAATATCTTTATTATTACTTTAATATTTCAAATTTATGTTTTTACTTGGGATGGATGATGATTTGCCATCATCCCAGGTACAACCACCCTTTTGCGACCACTTCCTCTTCCCCATCTTGTTACAATATATATATATATTTCAATCAAAACTTCCACTTTGGACTATATTTATTATGAATACAAGTTACAATTGGAATTGTTTAGATATATTTATAATAAGTAATTACATTATAAAAAATAAAATAAAAAACTATTAAATATTTTAACCTTTATTATGAAGTTTATATAATCTTACTGATGCAATTAAATCTTTGAAAATAACAATACACCATTATTTACTTTTGATAAAATTTCTTCTTATGCTTATCTTAAGTCAAAACTATCTACATTTTTATTAATTTATATTATGTAATGATTATTAATTGGTCATTAGGTAGTAATATATCTTTTTAAAAAATATACATATATATACAGCAAATTTATATTTACATCTATATTATATATATATAATTTTTTAATTTTTAGTAATGTAGATGGTGCTAATCCATCTTCTGAAATGCCCTATGAAGGTGGTACTAGTACTCCAATGGATACCTCTCCAGCTCCAGGTGCACCATTAGTTGTAATACAATCTAACTCTGGTTCTTATTTGAATGATGGTTTGCCTACTTCAAGCACAGTTCCTTCAGATTCTGCTAATTTAAATATTGCTTCTCAAGGAAATACTTCTTTGCCTGATATTTCTATTGCAGCACCTGGTTTAAGTAGTTCAGGAATTTCTGTGACAGTTGATAGTAGTTCTATATCTGTTCACGAATCTAACAATATAACACAGATTAATCCCACAGAAGATCCTATTTCTGCCATTACTCCAGAAGATCTTTCTACCGTCCACTCATCATCGTTGGGTGAGGAATTTATTTATGTTATCAGTATTATTTTTGCATGATTTTTTTCCAAATTAATTAACTTTTATAGATGTTTTTACTCAAGGAAAACCTACCTTGAATTATATAAAACTGCAAGTTTTGTTCAAAGTGAAATATAAATTTCAATGCAGTTATTTTATTGATTGATCATATTCAATTTGGATTATTACAGATATAGTTGCATGTCTTTAAATACTATTTAATGTGTATTAATCAATATGTATTAAGAATTGTGAAACCAATGGTAATTGTAAGCTCTCACAATGATAAAAACTTACATTCTTGATTGCAGTCCTTTTTATTAAGATTTTGAATTCTTAAATTTGCTTTCCATAAACGTCTTACTTTTGCTATAATAACAAAAGATTATTCTATCATTTATTTTCAGCTTTATATATTGTCAAATATTAGTAGATGATATATACACATACTTGATGGATAAAATGTCAAAATTAGATTTTAAAATTTATTTGATTTTAAATTGTGTTCTTATCATTCTAGAAGTTTGTGAAATGTGTTATTGTTGTTTAAACAAAAATTTTTAAAGAGAAATTTTACTGACTAACACTCAGAACATTGCAGAGTGGTGCAAGTTGACATTAGATACAGACAGTAAAACAAAATAGATAAAATTAGATTATACAGGATAACTTTACTGTAAATAATCATGGCACTAAATTTTATGATTCTTGAATTTGATACAAATGTTGATTCTTAGAAGAATTACATAGAACATGTAGAGTACTACATGTTCATAAATAAAGTAGAAGACAAACATCTTAAATTGTCTTTTACTTTGCAGACCCAGACATTATACAGTTTATGAATAAATTAACTGACCCTAAATATCCGGAGGAACTTCCATATAAAGAAGGTATAGAAATATTAAACGGCTATTTCGTGTTGAGATTATCTAAGTGGGTAGCGTATTTAGGATTGACAAACCAGAAATAATTACCACAAGTAAAATATGTAGATTATGATCTTGCCTTGAGAAAGTTATCTAAAGATTGCCAGTTCAGACCAGAAATAAATGATTTTTTATTGGAACAGTTAGTGCATCGCCCAAGGGACCTCTGAATATGGATTGCCTCAGCAGTTAGAAAAAATTCTCATCACTAAAGAAAAATTAAAAAATTTTCCTGATTCTCAGTAGAGAGAAAAAGGATCAAATGCTATTGCTGTGGAAAGTTCAGATAATTCAAAATTAATTGCAAGCATAAAAAGAAAATTTGTAGAAATTGTGAGTGAAGGACATTTAGCAGCAATCTGTCATTTTAAAGAGTGTGGTGCCATTAATAAGAAAAAAACGGACTACAAATCTTTGGGTAGAGATGGAGTATAGGAAGATGAATATAAAAATCTTAAATGATAGCAAAATCAATCACATATTTATTGGGTATGGAGATCTGTGGTAAACAAATAACGATGGAACTTAACTGGAGATAGATTGTCACTGATGTTGCGTAAAGAATGGATTAAAATTAGTGAAAACCATAAAAAGAAAATCATGCTACAAAAGTCTGATGTGACGGTAACAGGCATGAATGAAAACAAAGTCGACATTCACAGAAAAGTTGTAGTCCAGTAAGGATGAATTCAAGGCAAAGATTTCTTACATTGCACATTGTAAATAAAGAGTTTAGTCCGCTGCTAGAAAGAAACTAGTTTGGCACTTCTGGGTATGCAGATAAATGTATTAAAAGCAGTTCAAGTGGAGACTCTTATGAAAAAAGTGTTAGCCAGGATTATTTAAATCTGGATCAGCTGAACTAAGAACGAGACCAAGGAATGTTGGATTGATGAAAGACAACCAATCATATGTGAGCATCACAAAGTACCATTTGCCTTGAGAGTTAAAGTAGAAAAAACCTAGGCAACTTAGTCTCTCAAGGAGTATTAACACTCGTGAAGATTTTGCGTGGGCCACTCCAGTAGTTACGATTGTAAAGTTAGATGGAAGTTTGCGATTGTGCAGAGATTATAGAATTACTCTGAATAAATACGCAAAGTATCATATCTGGTTCCAAGTGTACATGAAGTATTGACATTATTACAGAAAGCTAATTACTTCATAAAAATAGATCTAAAAGCTGATTCCCATCAGATACCAGTAACAGAAAACAGCAGAACTATTAACCTTAACCATTCATAAAGGACTATACAAATGTAATAAATTACCTTATGGTATTTTCATGGTGCCAAACATTTTCCAGCCAAAAATGGATATGCTGTTTAGAACTGGGTGGCATAGTTTCCTACCTAGATGACCTTGATTATGGCAATTATGGATGCAGAAAGTGGACTTCATCTACTCAAAACTAGAAAGTGTAAAAGCCACAATAAATGCTAATAAATGTATGTAGTCTTCAATAGAAATAAAAATTTCTAGAATATATAATAAATGCCAATGACCAACACCCAGATCCTAACAAAATAAAAGCAATAAAAAATACCGAGAAGTCTAGAAATGTAAAAGAACTGCAAGTGTTTCTAGGACTTTTTTTACAAAAAGTTTTATGAAGGAAAAATCACACTATTTATCACCATTGTACTAACTTCTCAAAGAGAAACAATATTGAACTTGAACCAGTGATCACGTCAAAGCTTTTAAGAATGCTAGCATTTGTTAACTTCCGAAAATTTATTGGTATGTTATTGTAACAATCTAGAGGAGTGATAATGATCAATGGATCCGAATACGGTATCGAAGCTGTTGAATCTCATCCATGTTATGGAGGCAAACTCTGATCACCTATGCTTCCAGAGTTTTGACTTCAGCGGGAAAAAATTATAGTCAACTAGATAAAGAGACCATGGCCGTTGTTTTCGCAATCAAGAAGTTTCACCAATACCTTTATGGGCGAAGGTTTTTTATTTGCATGGACCATCGCTTCCTAACAAGTATACTTGACACAGAAAAAAAAAATCCAGAACCTGTGAGCTAGTGAATGTTACGTTGGATTAATATTCTATCCAGTTATGATTATAATTTAGTTTATAAACTGGGAAAAGAAATTGGCCATGCAAATGCTCTATCCTCATTACCGAACAATAAAGAAAAAGAATGTGTTATTAAACAAATAAATTATCTAGATTCATTAAACTCCAAAAGTATAAACAGCACCGCAATAGGCAAGTGAATTAAGCATGCTAAGGGCCATGCCCGACTTATGAAATGTATCAAATTTGGCTGGCTGAAAACGTGTCCTGTGATAATTAATAAATCAATTTGGAATGCGCAAGGTGGAACTTCCCATTTGTAATGGTTGCATGCTAGCTACTGATTGTGTGCTCATTTCTCACAAGGGCAGAACATCCATACTGAATCTACTACATCAAGGCCATACTGAAATTGCCATGATAAAAGCATTAGCTTCATTGTAGTGAAACTTAACAACTGATCTCGAGCACATGATAAAAATGTTCTCTAACTGTCAACAAACTGCAAAATTGCTGACTAAATAATTTGAACCATGTGAAAAGTCTACATATCCTCGGACTTGTATTTATCTCGACCATGCTGACTCATTGAATGAACATATTATGTTACTATTAGTAGATGATTATTCACGATCGACTGAATATAAATTATTGAAGAGTATAGATACTGAGGATTCACAGAATTGTTAGTAACAGATAACTGTACAGGTTTCACATCACAAAAGTTTAAGGAATATTTACAAAATAAAGGAATTAAGCATACCCTCAATCCATCATACCTTTGTGAAAGTAATAGAATTACCAAGAAAGCTGCAACTTTTTAAAAATACATTGAAAAAAACGAAAATAAGAAATATGTCAGAAGCTTAAATAGAAGTGATGTACTATCAGCATTGTACACCTAGCACTGCAACAATTAATACGCTGGCAGAGTTACTAATGTGTCATTCTTTCTGCACTCACTTCACTAAACTGTTATCCACTGCTTATAAAAGAAAGAGAAATCAAAATTTTATAAATTTCTTTTGCAGGTGAAAATGTATGGATACACGATCTTCTAAAAGGTAAATGGATACCTGGTGTAATAATGGAAATTTTGTCGAAGCAAAGGGAAATTACACAACTGGAGGGAGTTAAAAAGACATATTAATCACCTTAGCTGTCATTATGAGGTCACTTTACCAGACATCCATCAAAATAAAGTTTGAAGATAAAGTAATTAAAAGGGGGAATATATTATTGGATAATCTAAATAGTGATGTAGATTTAGAAGTATTGACACAAAGTAAAGAAAAACCACAAGATTTAATTAGTCTAGTAGATGAAACCGATCACCTGTTAAATTTAAAGATTACATCTGTCAATAAGTCTGTGATTTTCTGCAGTAGGGGCAGGAATGGAATGTCTCCATATAAAATTTTGTATAAAGTGTACAATTATTTTCATTCATAATTACTCTTCTAAAATCACTCTAGAAAACTAATAGAGAGCGCTGCAACTAAAATATAAGGATGTGAAAGAAGCTACTCCTGTGCAGAAATGAGACTGAATGTGTAGAAGTCATTTAATGGTTCTAAGGCAGAAGAAAACAGCACTGTAAGGTTGGACAAAATGGTTCCGAACAATGCCTAAAACTTGAAACTTTACTCGACTGTCTGAAGGAATTAATAGGGTTATTCTTATTGTTATTATTTGCTATGTTCTGAAATAAACAAATGTTTTATAGTTTAATGCCTGTCTTTAATAAATGCTAATAAACATTATTATGTACCTATTCTTCGTATACTGAGTAAATTATTATTGCTCTCTGACTGATCTTTAAAGACTCTTGAAACATAGCATCATCTATTGTCAATATCTAAGAACTAATATGTTAGAAAGAATTAAAATATATTGCCATTTCATCTGATAAAACTAGATCCAAATTTTCTGTCACTTTAGCCCTTAAAAGGAGAATTATATTAATATATTCTGACTATAAATGAAGGAAAGTAAGAATTCAATTTATAGTGAAAGTAGAGATGGATCTATTCACAGAGGAATAATTTGAAACATTTATTGAAATTTTAATTAAAGCCCATTTAATTTATAAATCTAGAAAGATTTGTTAGCAATTAAAAAAGCTGTCCTTTTGCATAATCAATTCCACCATAGAAAAAGGTTCACAAAATAAATGCCAAGTTAGTCTTTAGTCACTTCCACTCCTGGATGACCAACATTCCATATTGTTAATGTAAATTGTTTTTCAATTAAATGTCATGATAAAAGATATACTATTGCATTTATATTTCTATAATAAAATTGTTTTCTATTATAATTACTATGTAAATAAACCAAATAATGTGATATTTGTCTACTAGAGTTTCATAAATTATTAATTTTTTTAAAAATGCTATTGAATAGAGTTAATAATTTGTTTATGTATTTGGGAATTTGTGTTTCTTTAAATAAAATTTATATTGGAAGTTTAAAACTTTGGCAAATTAATAAACTTATAATAATATACACAATGTAATATTTTGATTCAGAACAAACAAATTTGAAAATCATAGATACAAATAACTCAAAAATATATGCGCTAAGTATTAAAAAAAATTAATGGGACAAATGTATAGAGGGGTGAACTGAAATTATTTAGGCATAGAAATTGTACAACCTACAAGAAAAATCTAATAAGCTTGTTAAACTGTTTGATTTCCAAGAACAATAAATTTTGTAGATAGATGAAGGAACAGAATTTAATAATTAGTTAATTTGTGTTACAAATAATGTGCATTGCAATTAAATTATCAATGTGCTATCATGTAATAGACATTCTATTGTTCTAAAATGTGTGTAACTATTTAATGTTTCTCAAAAACTATAAGTCTGCGAATTATGGATTAGAGGCGTGATGGGTAAAAGATAGAAGTATTTTGTTCTCATGGCCATTTGGAAATTAGCTAAATATTTTTAGGTATTGTCTTGCAGGAAAATTGGTATGAGTAACTCTGAAAAGATGACACAAAGTATAAATTTCAACCACTACTTCAAATAGCTTAATACGTTTTAAGGTCATAAGTTTTGTAACATGATTTTAATTTCCAAAACAACCTTTATCTTAGTTTTGTTACATGATGTTTATAAAAATACCTGGTATAGGAGTAGTATGACATAAATAACAACTTTGTTTGGTTTAAATCACATGCTCATTTTGAACACAGCAAAATGCTATTATCATTTATTTTTGTTAACCTCCACTTTGGTGAAGCCTTGAAATCAATTGAAGATGTTGATCAACAAATGCTGGTGTCTTTTACAATCATTACTTCATGCTAATGAATACTGGCAGCTCTTCAATATATTGATGAAATAGCTGTATTTTAGATCTTCAGTTATGGTCTTTAGACATTTCTTATTCAGATTATAATGTAAATGCATTGTCTTTATCCATTTTGCAATTTATATGTGTTTGCCAGGTTTAATAATTTTAATATTTTACCTATTGTCTCAACACTTGCTGATCAACGTGTTACCACATTACTACTAAATATTAAATAATGTATAAAAATATTTTTATTATTATTATTTTACGAATAATAAGACAATCATAATAAGAACGTAATATAATTATTATTATTATTATTTTTATATTTTGCTTAGACCAAATATTAAAATGGACCGTACTACCCATTCTTATTTTGCAACTTTACTTTACTACACTTTAATATTTTAAGATTTTTTTTTTAAAAAAATAAATAAATATTTTATTTGCAGGTACTACTATAACAACTTTGGCTTCTAGTCTCCCTTTACAAGAATTGCCTTTAAGCCAACAAATTATTCAGCAGTCAAATGATGTTTTGTAAGTACTTATAATTAAAAATATATCAAAATTAATTATGATGGTTTTTTTACTGTTACTTCTCCTTTTTTATTCTTTGTTTGAATTGTGAATTTATACAAACTTTCTTTTTTTTTAAATATATATTATAGTCTTTATCTCTAGTGAAACGGAAACCTTCCAATTTCTTTATTATTATATTTTACTTGTGCATAGCATATTAGTAAAATCTCTATAGGCAACTCTATCTCCCTAATATGCAATCTTCGGCATTGATCCGAAGTATTCTTGAAAACCCGTTCGATCTAAAGCTATCTGGGGTGCTTTATACGCCCATATTCAATATATAAATTTGTTATAATCAGATGTATTATTAAGCTTCACTCCAGACTTGGTTTGATCACATGTATAATAGCCACTCGAACTGATGATGAAAGGGCATAACTAATAAGTGGGATGTAGTGATTTATGTTACTCAACAAATAAAAATGCCTGCGTGCATTTGCCAACACTAAATAATGGTTATATCAAGATATATATGCAATTGTCAATAACTATATTACTAATTCATCTTATATCAGTTTCTGTCTCATTATTAAGTCAATCCAATTCATTAATTGACCCTAGCTATTCATTAGTAAAACCACTATTAATAAAATATATTAGATTTTATCATGGGAATGTCTCTAGTATTTAAGTTGTTTATATATATGTTTAAGTCCTTGAGTCTGATTGTTTTTTCTGATTTGCTAGCGGGCCGGATTAAGAATTAATTCTCGTGTGCCATCATTATGTTGTCCATTAGGTGTTTGATCTGAAGCTTGGACAGTGGGTTCGAATCTAGGCTGGTCCCTGACTCAAATCTCGGGCTTGACTGGGTTTGAAGTACATTTTGTGAGTATCCAGCTCGTGTTAGATGGATAGACATGTTTTGACCAGTACACTAAGAAATATTGTTTTGCTACAACATCATTAATCTATGCTGTAACCTGTTATATAGTTACACAAACTCATGCACTTTCAGATGTATTTCTACTAATAAAATATATGTAATCAAAAATTTCTTATTATAAATTTTTTTTTTTTGAGGCAGAATTGTTATTGTAGAAAGATTTTTTTTTTTTTAGTTAATGAAACGAAAGAAAAAAATTTTATTTTATTTTTTATAAAATATTATTGTTACATTAGTTAAATTAAAAGATATATATTATATTCAAGAGAATGGTTGAGGAAAAGATTACTTTTTCATAGCAATTTGAAATCAAAGTTAATAGAAACTTAAAATTTAAACTCAAAATTTAATAATAAGATAAACAATACAAATGTGTTTCTGAAGATTTTTTTTGTAAAGCTTGCTACCAGGGTTGACTGTTGTTATTACATTATTTTTTCACTATATTTCTATTTGAACTATCCCATACCCTGCCCCCAATTCTTTTTATTCATGAATCTTATGAAATTGGCTTTGTTCAAATTTCAAATCATATGTAATGAGTATCTTCAGAAAATTACAATTTCATTTAAAAAACACTTGGATATTTCTGGTTATAGTCTAGTAATTTTTTGGTAAATAAAACAATTTAAGTCAGTAACATCATTTTTCATAACATGAATGATCACCATTCTTTATGCTTACACAAGCTGTTTTCACAGAGGCAAAACTTTCCATACAGTAGTGCCACTCTGTGCAAGCCAGAGTAATCAGAGGATGCAGGAAGGTTTGTGCATAAAATCCCTATCTAGTTTCTACTCATCCAATATCCCTAGACGAGATTCTAGCTTGTGGCTTTTATGAGTGAGGAGCTTTGGATCTGAGAGCACTGCCCCTAGGTGCACATAGGCTCCTGACTGATGAAAGCTACAAGCTAGAAGCTAGTTTGGGGATATTGGATGAGTAGGCACTAGATAAGAATTTTATGCACAAGCCTTCCTGCATCCATTGATTACTTAGACTTGCACTGAGTGGCACTATTGTATGGACAGTTCTGCTTCTGTGATAACATCATTTTTGAAAAACATACTATTTAAAATATATCAATAGCATATACGAAACTTTCGCTACTGATAGAAATGGTTAAACAAATTATTTTAAGAACCCTGTTAACTTACCGTTAATCCCCCCCCCCCTTATTATTATTATTATTATTATCTGAATTTATTGAAAATAAGCCTGATGTTGTGCTAAATTTTTTTTTTTTTAGAAATCATGGATCATCATTGGTAATTTAATTATAGGCATTACAAGTTATGTGTCATATAGTATGCATTTAAGGTTGAAATGATGCCATGATCCATTTGTGTATCAACAAAAGAGTGTCATTAATAAGCTTTCATATTCAGCTTTTGGTCAAAATTTTTATAGTATTTATATATTTAAGAGAATACTTGGAAAACACATAAATTTACAATAATATCAATATTAGAGATGTAGTGATTCTATGTTTAGATTTCTGACACTATTACCATAATTTCGCTTCAAAATTATTTCTTTTATGATATCAGTGAAATTATACCTAATTATTTCAATATATGGATCTAGGAAAAGTTTTTTAAAATATATATACCCCCCCCCCCCCGGGGGGCCCCCACGCTCTTAAAAATAAAATATATATGTATCTACATTATTTTTACTGCTAGAAATAAAAAAAAAGGCTTATGAATTGTATTTATAACTTTTATATAATGAAGATATCTGTGGATTTTAGTGTTCATTGTATATATTTGCATTTGTTGTGTAAATCATAATTTGATGAGAAAAAAAATGTTTATTGTAAAGTTTCATCTGTTCTTATTAGGCACTTAAACTTTGTAATTGCTGCAAAATTGTTTGCATAATATTTATAATGTACATAAATATATATATATTTTAGATATTTTAATTTGATATAGTTAAATTTTAATTATTAATGGATTGGAAAGCTATTCTAAAAGTTGACTATTTTTTTTAATTTTAATATTAAATATGTATATAATGTTAATCTGAAAACTGACTTCTCTTTTCAATAAGTTGGAATTTTTAAAGTTTAAATGATTATGTGCTCTATAAATTTATATGTTTATATTTGTATGCAATTGTAAATATTTCATTTTTGTATTTTTTTTTTTTTTTTACATATTCGGAAATGCAGATCAGCATCAAATACTGTTCTTTTATCTGCTAGTATAGATTTAATAGCAGCTGATGCCAGCACTTCCTCAGACATTGGGCCAGGTACTTTGGATGGTAGGTAGAATTTATTTATTTTGTGAATCTAAAATTTAATTAATATAATGTGTATGGTTAACTACACAGTAAGCTTTCAGTCATAAAAAGTACTTTATAAAAAAAGATAATACACTAAGGGACATTTATTAATACTTGGGGAAATCATGGAACCACTACTGAAACTACCAAATGATAAGGGAGGTGGGGGGGGGGGTTATGAACCAGTAGTACAAAGAAGAAACGCACAAAGCAATATTAATATAAAATTTGACCAACTGATAAGGGGAAGGGGGGAGGGGACTATGAACCAGTAGTACAAAGAAGAATTGCACAAAGCAATATTAATACAAAATTTGCATATGGTTAATGAACTAGTAGTACCCCCATACCCCCAAAAAAACCTATTAAAAACTTGTGTAGTTTACAATATATTTTTTTTTTAAAAAATAATTGTTACAAAATTGAAATGAATTATTGTTAGTTTGTAGAAATGTGTAATGCATATCAAAAATTAATGTATAGGTATTTTTTATTATTTTAGATTCTAGTAGTAGATAAAAAAAAAACGATCATTTTTTTCTTGATCAAAATAAAGTGGAAATAATTATTTGTTTGTCAATTGAAATAATACTACATTGGAAAGGTTGCATTCAAAGTCGCAAATAGGTTTTTCATGTCTATATAGAACATAACAAAGAAAAATAGATAATTGTGGTTAGTTTTAGTTTTTTTGGAAATGAAGTTATAACAAACAGATTGTTAGTGTCTTTTCTCAAAATGATATAAGTGATTTTAAAAAACTTTAGACAATTTTAATGAAGAAATAAAACAGTTATCATTTTGAGATGTTAGCAGGTTGGGGGATCATCTAGTTCTGTCTGACTGTTGTTTCACTCAAATCTGCAAAACAGTGTCTTAATTAAAAATTATGCATCAACATTATTGAAAGGAAATGATCAATTTCTTTTTTGACTGTAGAATATGCAAAATAATGTTTTTTTGAAATAGGCACCAAATTTATTGCTTGGTGGCTTCTCCAAGTGTCAACAAA
Source organism: Epiperipatus broadwayi (assembly GCA_028023455.1). Lineage (NCBI taxonomy): Eukaryota > Metazoa > Onychophora > Udeonychophora > Euonychophora > Peripatidae > Epiperipatus > Epiperipatus broadwayi. The sequence goes on from JAQFVV010006254.1 coordinate 7,186,489, forward strand.
TGTTACTAAGTAATTACTAAATGATTACTTACAGAAGTTTATTTTTTTAACATTTCTGAATTTTTATGTTTAAAATCAGTTATATGATTTACTATTATGAAGATTTTTTTCATTGGGAAAAATTAATAACTCCATTACTTTGTAAGAACTTAAGTATTCCATTTATTTTTTTAAGTTTATAATTTAAATTTTAAAATAAGAATGTTTACTCCTAGTGCAATAGTTGCACAAATGGTCATTTCTATATAACATTGGGGGATTTGCAGGTCAAAGATTTTCCAACATAAAATATAATTTTTTTGCAGCTTTAGAAAGAAAAAAAAAGCACACATTTGAATATCATTCAAAATTAGTTTAATTAAATAATGAAAACGTTTCTGTTGCAAATAAAAATAAAATAATTATATACATATATGAAAGTTCTTGATATTTTAATCCACATTTATCATTTGTCTGTATGTGTATAAACACATATACAAGCTTCCCATTTAAAAGATATATTTAATAAATAAATGTCCTTACATAGTATAATGAGCACAAAAATAAATGACATATATCGATTGGCATTTGTTTGTGAAAATAATTTTTCAAGTCTTCAGTATTCATTAGAAATGAAATTATTTTTTAATATTAATGTCATAAATATCGTTTTACTTCTCAGTATTATGTAAACAAAAAACACTTATTTATAATTTTTTAATGGAGAAGAAGATATATTATGCTCAGAATCAAACGATCACAAAAGAAAAATAAGGAGGCAATTTACATTAATGGAAACATCCATGCTATCAGTAGAAAAGACACTTGCTTTGAGATCTCGAAGAAATGGGCTACATAACACTAGTTTTTTTAAATATTTGCATATATTTTACTACACATTTTATGATGGCTATGAATATGAGGCATGGATCCTCGAAAACGTTAAGCCTATAAACTTTTATATTAATTTATATCTTCTTCTCCATTAAACAATTATAAATAAGTGATAATTGAAATACATCCAGGTCTCGTTTTATGCGGATTTATTTAATGCGATTTTGAAGTTATGTGATTCTTGTTTCTTCTTAAAACTTTGTATGCGGTTTTCTTTTATGTGATAAAAATTATTAGATCAGAAGTCGAGTTCCGATAATGCACTATTACTTTAAATGTTATAAATTTTGTGCACTCACGTTATATTTAAAGTAGTTGCGCATTATCGGAGTTTGACTTCCATCTAATTTCAATATTTTCAGCGCTTTATAATAGAACTCTAATAGATTTATGCAATATTAAAAAGTTCATAATTCACTTAAAATCAGATTTTCCCATTTTATATACACACATTAAATTTTACAAGATTATAATGTAAATGTGTTCAAACATTATAGATGCCTACACTATGTATGTTGTTGTTTTTGCATTTTAAATCACGTTCTATTTTTGCTTTTTAAAAAAAGAGTACATAATCAATCAATCATTTAGTGTCCGCAAGTAATATATTTTACAAGACTATAATGTAAATCTGTTTAAACGTTATAGTTGAAAAATACTATGTATGTTGTTGTTTTTGCATTTTAAATCACGTTCTATTTTTGCTTTTTATAAAAAGAGTATTTAATCAATTAATCATTTAGGGTCCGCAAGTTTATTTTTAAAAGGTGAGTAACAGCGGTGGGCACAATTAAATTTGACAATTAAAATCTGATTTTTAATTGTAATTAACAATTTAAAAATTACGTAACGTGATCTGAAATTAATGTGATGTGAAACGATGAAATTTGATTTTTAAATGGAATTGAAAATTAAAGACAAAAATAAGAATTTAATTTTTAATTGTTAGTTTTAATTAAATTTTGCCCAGCAGTGGTGAGTCGGTGTCTTTTTATTATCGTAAGTCTAAGTTCTTATTTTTATTTTAAACTTTTAGTTTACCCTAATGGAGAGGAAAAAACACCTAAGAAAATGAATTTCTTTGGAAACAAAAATATCAATTTTAGATCGCTTAGCGAAATGGGAAGGATCAACAGCGATTGGAAAATGTTTTAGTTGTATTTCCTCTTGACTTCGTTTAAGGAGAAGCTACAGTACATCACATCACATCATGACGAATCTGATGTCTCAAATAGCGATAATGATTAAAATACTGTACATGTATGAAAAAAATGTAAATTACGCATAAAAATGTATTGTTTTGAATAAAGTTAAATACTGTAGTTAATAAAAAAAGTAAAAAGGTTGTCTCGTATCAATTTTTTTCAAATTTGAAATTTTTTGTTAGTCGTATTTTATTTTCTTCTTTTTTTTTTTATGCGAATTTTAAAGTAATTTTACGTTGCTTTTATTCAATTTTTGGAAAATTACAGTGCATATCCCCCATTTTTCAAGGTAAGGTAAGTCTATTCTTGTGTGATTTCTTTTGCGCGCGTTTTCTGAGGAACCTATCTACCGCATTAAACGAGACCCAGGTGTAATCCATTATGTAATTGAAAATTTTGAGTTTTTTTGTTTTTAAAAATATGATTCAGAATCAGTCTTATTTTTTCATTATTTAATGCAATAGTTTTGCATATTGAATTTTTAAAGAAAGAACTGTTAATCATATTTAAATTTATAACATTTTTACAATGTTATATTTAAAATCTTATATGCTGATAATAATTAAAATAATACTTATAGTATACAATTGAAATAAAAGTTGTGATTTTTAATTTTTTGTAGAATTTTGTGTTTATTAAAAAGGTTGTGTTTTGCAGACTGTACTGCCGCCGCTAGAGGCGCTGTTTCTGTGTTTTCACACAGAACGTACAGGGTAGGGGCCTCAAAAGCAGACGATGCTTTTTCTGCCGATAGGTGGCGCTGTTCACCATGCGTACGCACAGGAACCTTCCACAAGCTGGCTGGCAGCTAGCGTCGTCTGCTACCAAGAACCTAGGTGGCGCTGATTGCCGTAAACACATCTAGCTTATGTGTCGTCTGCTATCAGAAACTACCAAGATTCTAGCCCACTACGCGTTGCTGTTTCTCCACGTTACACACGGTAAAAACAGCAACCTCTAAATGCCTCATTGCTAACGTTTATGAACATAGTACTTAAAACATTCAGGGCCTATAATGTACAGGGGTGAATAATTTATAAAGTCATAACTATTTAAATATACGGTCAAACGTAATAATTTTACATTCTATTTCACCATTTCATGAAACGATGTATTTTTAAAGTATGACTTTGTAAAAAGCGATCTGTTTTTTTAATTATTTACTCTAAAAGTGGTTTTTTTTTTTTTTTTGTAAATAAAACAAAACGTGATTTTCGGTCTGTTTTTTTTTTTTTTTTTTTTAAAAAAAAAAAGCTAATTTTTTTCCCTACGGCAGTATATCGTTCAAAAATGTATTATTTTAAAAGATTATTGTTTGTAAAACTTTTTTTTTACACTTTCAATTAATATTTTCAATAAATTTTAAAGTAATATAAATTATATTTCGGTTTATAGATTACTATTTCGAAAAATAAAGTGTTATTTGCGTGCTGGGTATACCGTGTGCTTGTTACTCGCGAGCAATAATTCGAAGATATGTTTATCAAAACTTCCTCTCACAATAATATTAAAGGCATAAATATTTATTGAAATTGTATTTAAAATTTTAGAATCATTTTAATAACTAAAAATATCATGTACTCACAAGGAAATTTCAAAATAATAGGTTTAATAAGTGCCGTATGAGAAAAGTAAGAGTCAGAAAAAAAAAAGATTTAGAGCAAAATATATATACATTTAATATCTTTATTGATGGTTGGAATTTAAAAAGTTTCTTTCAAAACTGATGCTCGTGTTAGGCTTGTATACTGTTAAAATTAAAACTATTCGTCCTCATAAATAATTTGGAAGACATTGCCTGTCAAAATTGGATAATCATTGAAAATTATATATGATCTTAATAGCCTAAAATTCAGAAGCCTGATAGTACTGTCTTTGCCAGTGCACTGTTTCTTTCTTTCATTATTGATACATAAGTAAGAACAGGTAAAACACATTTATTAAAAATCTTCCTTTACAGTCACGTAGATATATTTTCTTTTAGTATCGTTATTTCTACCAAAAGCAAACCACAACCATTAAAAATTAATAAATCCGGAAATAAAGCTTTTTATTGTGTTTTTTTTTTTTTGGGGGGGGGGATTAAAAAATTCTTTGTGAGTATATTTTAATAAATAAACTAAAAGTATAATTATAATAAAACCTTTTTGTTTTTGTGGTGTTTTCCAGTGTGTTTATTTATTTATTTATTTTTTGAAATTACTTATTTTTTATTTCTTTATACTTGTTTTATTTTCCAAATTTTTTCAATTTATTAACTAAAGGGTATTAAAATAAGCAGTATGAACATTAAGTTGTTTTTTTTTTTTTTGGAAAATATGTGTGTTAACAATGCTACCCAAGTACTATAAACAAATGACAATATTTGGTTATTGTGGATGGTATTATGCCAACCTATTAATATGATTTATTATAGTATCTCGATTTTATATCTATCTTCGACGTTTTACTGAGTTCTCTTGTCATAGGAAAAAATGTCTATATTTAAATAGGTTATATATATATATTTCTTTTCTTTTTTTTTTTTAAAAAAAAAAAATTTGTAAGTGAAATTATGGCCAAATATCTAATATCAAAATAGTTTAAAATAACAATTTTTAATGTATTTCTAAATAATATTCATTTTCCTATCATGTATTTTTAAAAGGAACTTTTGCTTATTGCATTGTAATATATATATATATGCTGCTTTTCAAAAAAAAAATTTATCACTTGTTATATGATAAAATCTTAAATGAATATATGTTCAACAGGATAAGTTTATTTTGTATATGTATGTACTTATAAATATTTTGGATCCATTTTTGCATATAATTACTTGTTAAAGTTAGCATTATACTGATATTTTAGCTGGTAGAGTCGATAAAACATTCAGCAAATGTATTCATAGGGGAATCTGAAACATTTTCACAACTTTTACATGTGAAAATCTTTGCTTTAATATGTATATAAAAGCATTTTTATGTGAAGTAGCCTTTTTTTTAAAAAAGTTGCGATTAAAATCCAATAAAATAAATCAAAAGGAAGAAGTTAAACTCTTCTTTTTATTATTATTGCTAGCTATACCCATGGCTTTGCTCACATTATTAAATTTAATGAATGTAATGTATTTGATATTTGAGTAATATTTACATGAAATAATAATACATGAGGAAATAACAAAATTAAAAATAACTATTGTGACATAGTTTGTAAAGGCTGTTTTAGCCCATTTAGTATTATTTCATATAAATATTGTTTAAACATATTTTAATTCTCAACCTACATTACATTGTTTTATTTTACTCACGCAAACAAAGACGATCCATGGGTTTTCACCGTTATTAGAATAATAATAAAAATTATAGAATATAATCCAATCGATTATTAAAAAATATTTTTAATTTATACATGTAAGATTATATTTTGAGCAACAGAAATTTTTTTAATGTTTTATTATCTAAATTTAATTGAATATCAAATAAAAATTTCCCTCACTAATTTTTTCCATTTCTCTAGTTGTCCCATTTTCTTTAATAGAAAGTTTGATAATTAAAATATATTTACATATTAGGTTTTTGAACTGTTGGCTTTAGTAGAAAGTTTGTTAATTAAAATTTATTTATTTCATTTTCGATTTTTGATGTAATGAATACCAAATAAAATTTTTACTTATTAATTCTCTTTATTTCTCTAATTCTGCCTTTGCATTAGTAGAAAGTTTGATAATTAAAATATATTTAAATAATATTTACATGAAATAATTATCAATAGCCATATTACAAAAAATATAACTTATTAAATACTATAAACAATAATGTTAGAATAAATTATTTTATGTTTCTCGTGATAATTTTTTAAATAGGTATAAAATTTTAATGTCATTGTAATATATGCAAGTGAGAAACGAAGTTTAAATAATTTAAAATATATTTATTCAATAAAATTTCACCTGAATTACCAAAAACTAATATCTCTTTATTTTTCTAGTATGTATTTTAATACGCAGGTCACAACATCTTACTTTATGATATGGGGAATATAGTTAAAGAGAAATGTAACATTCAGATTATTTATCAAGTGCATAGGAAGTCTGTAATTAGAAAGAGAAAGGCTTGAATCATTTTCACATGCGCCTTAAATGTTTGTATCATAGTCAAACAATATAGTTTTTGACTATAGAGGGACCTCTCAAATCTCAATACAAGATAGGTACTTTATAAAAATAAGAGCGGCTGTCTTTTTTTTAACCTAAATTCTTAATTATATAGGCCAATCTGATGCATCTTGATTTGAAAGTGGAAGCTATAACTCAACTTCACATTTAAATCCACTATTTCCTTTCACAAAATAAGAGTTGAATCTTGCAATTTACAATGGGTTAATATTAAGATCTTTTTAATGGAAATGTAGCAACTAATGTAACATTCTGATTATTTATCAAGTGCACAGTAAGTCTGTAATTAGAAAGGTTGCCTTTTACAGACTTCCTATGTACTTGATAAATAATCATAATGTCACCTTAGTTTTTATATTTATATTAAAAAGATTTTAATATTAACTCGTAAATAGCAAGATTTCGCATAAGTTAATTTGTGAAATGAAATAGTGGATTTAAATATGAAGAGAGTAATATCTTCATGCTTTCAAATCAAGATGCTTTAGATTGGCCTATATAATTAAGAATTTAGGTTAAAGATAAGACTGCCGCTTTTATCTTTATTTGAGAAATGGCAAAAGTTTATCTAATTCACTTTTTTCTTGCTGTACTTGCAGCATTAATTTTTTAATATCTTCATGCTTTCAAATCAAGATGCTTTAGATTGGTCTATATAATTAAGAATTTAGGTTAAAGATAAGACTGCCGCTTTTATCTTTATTTGAGAAATGGCAAAAGCTTATCTAATTCACTTTTTTCTTGCTGTAGTTGCAGCATTAATTTTTTCACTTGTTAATTATTTTAAACTGATATCCTAAAAGTTTATCAAAATCAGTACTATTTCTTTTGCTGTACAATGCAATTTAAAATTTTACTTTAATATAAATTGAATGAAATATATCTTTAAACTGAAGTTCTAAGTTTTCAAATTCATTATTATACCTTATCTAAATTGTCATTATTCAAATGAAAAATTTAATAGGTGGTTACAGACAAAATTTAATTAATTTAAAGTATATTTACAAAATCAAATTTTGCTTTTTTTTTTTTTGTTCAAAAAATTTTCCAACTCGATAATATTTTAAACATTTCTGCCCTCTTATTGATTTTTTATGACATCATTCGAAAACAAAATATAAAATTTCATAAATTTTTGTATTGCAAATTTTTTTAAAACAAAGCAAAAATTTATATGCTAGTAAAATTCTATAAATAAAAAAATCATGCAAGATTCTTCAAGATTGATGCATACTGCTGCTGCTCTAGTTTGCACAGAAATTTTAAAAAAGTATATATATTTAATAATTTGTACTTAATGTCATTTGATTTTGCATTTCTTTCTAATGAATTTTTATTATTCAAAACTTAAATACATAATGATTTTCTGCTGTAATTTAAAATTTAATTTATTAGTAATTGAATATCTCAACCCTTTCTTAATGCAAATTTATTCTTAAAATTATGACTTGAAATATATAATAACTTGTTTCCTTATGATTATTCTAATAAAAGAATGATGGTGAAAGGCAGTTAAAAGTTAATTTTCACTTTCACTTAAGGAATAAAAAAAATATTTTGAATCAAAACATTCATATATATATATATATTGAACCGGGCGGTGTGTTAATAAGATTGATATAGTAAACAACAAAATCTAACATGCACTTTACTTTTTAATAAAATAATATTATGAAATATAACTTGTAAAACTTTTCCACCACGGTCCCTTAGGCAGAGAAAAATAATGCCTAGAAGGCATCTGTGACCAAGCCAGAGATATATATTGTAACCTTCTCTTCTATGCTGGTATCGATACGAATCTGGCCGCATGTTTCATGGCACCAAATTCGTCCTTTGTAACTCTCTCTTTAGAATGTCTAGCAATTGTAACTAATTAGGCTCCTAATTTTACACGCTAAATCCGCCTTTGTAACCTACACTACCCGAATCATTAAGAATATATGCCTAAAAGAAATGTTAAACTAAAGAGATGAATTCTTTATTGAACTAAGCTAGCATGAAACTATAAATCTAAAGAAGATTACAAGGTGATTAATGAAGATAATAACTTCTGGTCATACTAGCTTTAAAATCCACAAACAAAATGTTATGAAATAAATTTAATATTCGTCAAACCAATAAATAAATAATAATTAGATCTAGGGAATGAATATGAAATTAAAATATAAATTAAGTAATAAGTAAAATATGATGATGAAAATAAGTAATAATTAAATAATAAAATGAAATGAGTCTAAGAATGAAGATGTATGAGAATAATGAATGATTAAGATGATGATGATAAAATAAAGAGTTAATGAAGGATTAATATTGAAGCAATGGATCTGAAGTCCAATCCATGCTTCACATCTTCCTATAAACTTGATTAATATTGGAAACCTAAATTAAGTTTATAGTCCAATATCAGCAGGGTTTTGCATTACAGCTAAAATTAATTACGTTTATTAAATTTGTATTTGCTTGTAAATATTTTTTTTTAAATAAATTCCATTGTAACATTAAATTGCTGTTAAAAATATTACTTGTGAAAACCGTTTAGTCAAACATATATATACGTCAAGCATATATATATGAGTTAATGCAAAATTCTGCTGAAATAAAACGCTTATTGTATTAAAAGAAATAAGAATGTATTTTACTTTTAAATCTTGTTCAAATATTTAGTATGATTTGATTTTGAGATAAGCCCACCAACATTTTCTAAAAGAATGTATATTTTTAATTAGTTAAGCCCATTCAAGTCAAATTAAAGATGGCCTTCTTTTTCTTTTTTTTAATTAATAAAAACCCAAAGTTTAAAGAAAGAAATTTAGAGTAAAAAAGTAAAAGTTATTTTTAGAAGGTGTTACTTTGAAACAAAGGAGCATGGGGAGGCTTATCAAGATCTCAGGTCATACAAACAATAGAAGGTAGCTGACAGAGAGGGTATAAATAAAAGGGAGAACAAAAGATCAGTGATTCAGATTTTCCTTTTTGAAAAAGATCAGTCAATCAGAGTTTCCTTTTGGAACAAGTCAATCAGAGTTTCCTTTTGGAAAAAGATCAGTCATTCAGATTTTCCTTTTGGAAAAGATCAGTCATTCAGATTTTCCTTTTGGAAAAGATTATTCATTCAGAGTATTCTTGCGGGCTGTCAGATTGCTCCGTGGAGAATTTTAGAAATTTTGCTGTTGCCTGTTGTGATTTTATTATATGAATTCGATGGAGTCTACCATGCTTGGCTAGGCAAATAAATAACTTTGTCTACCGCCGAGGGTTCCTCAATACCAGAAAAATGCCGTAGTATCTACTCAATCGTCATCTGAACTCTGTGCCGTGTCTGGAGGACTTTTTGTGAAACCATGCTACCGATTTCCACTTTCCTTGTCCGGACAAACACATCTCATCAGACGGATCAAGCTACGCCCGTCGATGGAACATGACCAAGGAATAAGGACGGTAATCATATCTCTCCTCATGAACTATTTATTATGCTACCCTTTTTGTCCATACTTTTTATAATTGCTTCCTTGAATATTTATGAAATGTGTGCTTAATGATATTTATAATGTAACTATTTTTATTAGACTAGTTAGATATATGTATATGTGATCATCTATCTAGATATTTAACCCCTTTTCCTTCGCTATTCTTCATTACTCCCATGTGTAAATATTTTAATTCTATTGCGGTTAAGTTTATTAGTTAATTGTTCATATAAAAATCCCTTTCCAGTTTTATTCATACTTGGAAAATTTAGTACGAGTAAGTTTCCTTTTTTTTTGTTTGCCAACTTGATCTCCTCGATAACGCTTCTTTTGTCCGCCATTAGCTTCTTACGTATGTCAGATTTAGCGATATACATCTTAATTGATTTTAAACTCTGTTTTAGTGCAAAGCAATTAGAAACTGCTTTGCGAAAGATTTTTATTATTGCACTTTATCGAGCAGATTCGAGTTGACAATGTTTAATAAAACTGGGAAGGAAAGAATTAGACCGCAAGCATATTAATCGGGTTTTCATTGTCTCATTAGTTATTCATAAATTTCGGGGAATAGCGAAGGCCATTAAATTATTAATAATATTTCAAATGTCATTTATTAAAGATATTTATTTAACTAAAAAGCTTGAGTTTGCTAGTTATCTTTCAATGCTTTGTTTTACTTTTAAATGATCCAGGCACGCAGAACACATATTTCTAAGTATTTTTGCACATTTAACTATTTTAGCTCCGTAGGTGGTTCTGTCCATGTCTCCCGCTGATGCTAAGCTCGTGGTTCGGGAAGAAAATATCTATGCGTGTCTCAGATAGTGTTGTTCGGTTCATGATAGCTTCGAGACTAGACGAATAGGGCAGAGGTCATAGTATTCTTGGTTTAATATCTCGCATATGGGTGGCCTCGAGGTACTTTTGCCTAGTATTCGAACTGGGTTAAATCAACATGCATCATCTGACTGTCACAATATGATAATAGAATAGAAGTTAATGAATGATTAATCATTTATGATAATGAATTAAGGTCAAATGCGAATGAATAGATAAAAGAACGATCAAGGTGAAATTGAAGAACAATGTTGATGATGGAGACTGAGATCTTAAACTATAAACTAATATTGTATTAATTGATAATAAGATAAACTAAATAAAAGAGGGATTCCAAGCTTGACAAAACCAGAATATTCACCATAAAATCAAAACAAGCTATATATTTAAGACAAAAGAAGCAATTTATACCTTAAAGTTTGGTTGACTATCCTAAAACAATGAATATAACATAACTCAAATCCAACTACAATAAATAACTAGATATAAAATTTACCATAAATTCAAATTCTACATTGCAGATTAATAACTTATTCTTCTCAGGGTTTAAACAACTTAAACATTGTTATACAAGATATACTTGGGTCAGTGAGAGGGATTTTGCCACTACCCAAATATAATGCACAAAACAGCTCTTAATACAAAATCGAATTAACAAACAATATTTAGCAATTCCAAAGAAACTTTATAAACTCCCTAACTATTATAAACTTTAAGCTTCAAGAACTAGGAATAACCTTTTAATAACTAAACACGATAACTTACCAACTTTCTTTTCTCAAATAATTTTGAACAATGTGATCAAGATCGGTGAATGATAGATCTACGGGTTCAAATAAACTGATTAAATCAATATTAAGTATTTATCCTTTAGTATATCACTTAAAATAATATTGCACTCTTATTGTGATTATTAAGTGATGATGCCTTAGATATACTCATAAATTATAGGTCTTAACAAAATTATTTTGATATAACAACATATTGTTAATTATACTATATTGATTGATGATGATTTCAATATAATCAGATGATACGTCGATAGCAATAACAATAATAACGTGTGTGGTGATTAGCAATAAGACTACAGACAACTAAATAAATTTTTAACATAACAAGATTTATTTACAGTATTTATAAATTTATTTCAGACACATTGCATGAAATAAGACAGAGACATTATATAAAATCAGGTATGGAAAATAATTTGTACCCCATTGACTACACACATAGTATATTAGATAAACTAGTACAGTGATCTCCATTTAAACTAAATTAGCACAGAAATTATAAAACAAAAGTGTATTTAAGTCTTTGGGATATGTGCAAATTTTAAATCTAAAACTCAAAGTTATAAATTAGTGTATTATACTATAGCTATTTTATTTATTAGAATATGATAAGGACAATTATCATATTCAGTACAATTAACAATTGTTATTATTTACTACGAAGAGATTTATTGTATTAATGTGGGGACAGACATCAGAAGTCAAATGCACACGACACCAAAACACTGCCTATGTCCATTTCATTATGTTCTGTTTTATGTTTATCATTGTTAATAGAAAATCATTATAGTACTGTTATTTCCTTTACAATCTCTTGAAGAAATTAACTTTTTTGTACAATCTTTGAAACTGTAAATAATTTCAATGAATTATATCTGTTAGAGTGGTAGACTCAGGAATTATAAAGTTTATCTTGATTATCATTTGAGTCAAATAAAGAAAAAAAAAAAATCTTAATTTGGTTTTTTTAATAGATCTTGAGCTTAGCTGATTACTCGAGTGCTAGAATATTATATGATCAACTAAACATCAGATTATGGTTATTTTATTTTCCAATTACTATCATGCATTTTTTTGATATGATTTGAATCGATAATTTTTTTTAATATATGAGTTTTATTGCCATTTTATCTTATGACTAAATTTGGTATAGTCATAAGATAAAATGGCAATAAAACAGTAGTTGTTAATTTTATTTTATATGCTATTAATTTTTTGCAAATATTTTTTTAATTTGTTATATTTATAATAATAATAATAATAATAGAACTGTAGTTATGCTTATATATTTTAAACCATTTAAAATTGGTAATAAGTTTTTTTGTGTTTTTTATTAAAGGATAAGAATTATATATAGTTTTATGATAGTGGTGATTTTTACTCTTAAGATATGTAAAAAGTAGTTTTTATTAAAATCCTTGTAAATTTTTTTTTTTTTTTTAAACAATCTTATTTAGAATAAAATTTCAATGTATCATTTGTGTAGAGACTTATTAAGCTATACTACATGAGAATAAATAAATCTTTCTAAGTTATACTTATTAGATGTGTGGGTATTTATGATAATATGTAAATCTGCATTCCAAAAAAAAAAAAATGTTAGATCAAAATTAATTTTTAAACATTAGAGCAAAACTTGAAATATATATTTTATTTTAGTGACAAAAGTAATTTTTAAAAAAAAAAATTGCAGCTGCTTTCTATTTACTCTCTTTTAGTATTCTGCGTATTTTTCTAATATATTTAATTTTAAGCTTAACAAACATATATTTAAATTATAAGATTGTGAATTGTCATTCATTTCTTTTACTTAGCTAAATTTATTTTGAATTATTAATACTAAATTCTGACTATTATTATCACCTGTGTTTTTTCAGTTTTATATTTTATTGCTCTATGCCATTTATTCAATATCATATTCCGTAATTAATTTTTTTGACAATGTTTAGATTTCTCTTCAAGCTATATATATATATCCTAACATTTTTTTTTTTTTCATAATTTGATTAGACAAATTAGTTTTATTATCAATTTTATGATAGCTATTTGACATTAAAATTATAACATTTTTTTTGTTGCCATTTTAAACTAAAATCTAGCTTTATGTGAATGTTATAATTAAATGTGAAGATTTATTCATTCCATTTATATTACTTAGGAATCGAGATACCTGAGGGAGTTGATCCATCTTTTCTGGCAGCATTACCAGATAATATACGTCAGGAGGTGATAGCAGAGCAGCTGAGGCTTCAGCGGATTAGACAGAGAGCACAGCAGGCTACCGCCAGCACTGCCGATACATCTGGTATTACTGAGGTTAATCCAGAATTTCTGGCAGCTTTACCTCCAAATATACAGGAAGAGGTAATTTTGAATAATTTTAAAATTATTCCAGTGTTGTTGCATGTTTTTTTAAATATTTTAAAAAAAATTACGAAAGGATTATAAAACAATTTATGTAATTATTAAGTTAATAAATAGTACATGAAAAAATAGTATATGTAATGTGTATTTAAAGTGGCCTGTATGGAATTAGAATTTTTTTTTTTGAAGTTTTCAACTTACAACTTATACTTAAAGAGCCATTATCATAGCCACTTATTCAGCTCACTGCATATCTTAAAATATATGTACAATAGTTCAAACTTAGATATTATGATATACACACATTTTCATTTTGTCATTTTCTATGGTTTATAAATTGCTAAATAAGGAGAACAATTCATGGTCAAATGCTTAATAAAAATATGTTTGTTTTACAGAAATGTAGGATGAGTCATATACCCTATATATTACATATATAGACACAGTTATTAAAAAGTTTTGTAGTTTAATCTTATCTCATCTTATAAATAAGTTTTGGATTAGCAGTAAACAAAATGGATTGTGAATAGAAAGCATAGAAAAAATATGGGCATGAGGGCCCTCTTGATTTAATGCCCATGATTTTAAAATGGAATGATTAACAGCAAAACACTATGCTAATCACCATTGAAATTAAGGCAGCAAAATCTTCTTATTGTAATATTGATAAATGAAAATAATCTGTAACATTTAAGGATTTGAAGGTTTATGGAACTATAATATATTTGTGTGCTTACACGAAGATGCCAAAGGAAGTATTGCAAGATAAAAAGCACAATTGAAGTTTTCTATACACTAACATTAGCAGACGCTCAAAAGAAATCACCAACAACAGTCAAAATTAATATTTATAAATGTTTATAAAAATCTTCTAAACAAATAATATTAATTACCATGCAATTTAGATCTGCCATTTGATATCTTAATTAATAATAATCAAAAATAAAAGATGAATTAGAACAGACTCATCCATATATTTTATTTTTACTTTTATTAAAAGAATTTATAGTTCAGCATTTTTCGACTCTATGTGTTGATAATTTTAATTATAAAATAACTCTCCTTTAATTATATTATAGTGAGGGTGAGCTGTAAATTAATTATAAATGTACATTATAGACCACTAGATATAAATTATTATTTATTTTAATAAATTTATGTTTGTGTTTTTAACATAGATTTTATTACTACATGAACCATTATATAATTATTTTATCTTATCCTTTAGTATATTCCAGGTGATATTTCACTATCCAGTAAAACAGTTTATAAATTTTATTTTCTTTGCTAATCTTTGGTGCTCTTTATAAATTTATGAATTCATTGTACATGCAGATATGAACTATTTATAAAGCCATTTGTGATCAATTTATTTATTTACTAAGGCATCACATCTATTGATAGAGTTATTGTTACCAACAATGAAGTATGCCTCCCTAAGTTTCCGTTTGATGTCGTTTTTCTAAATGCAAACTATCTTGGGGTTAAGGGTTCAAATATATGGCCAGTCTTTTTAGAGGGTTCCAAAAATGTTGATGAATTGTCATTATTTTTTTTTGCTCTATTGTAAGTGTATCTATGTTGAGCGGTCCTGTTGGTTATACCGGCTTTGGTGTCACCATAATAAATGGCAAGGCATCCGGGTTGAGGGCATGAGATGCTATTACCGACATGGGGGATCTGAGAGGGGTCGATTTTGTCTTTAGAATTATTGATAAGCCGATTGGTATGGGGGGTGTATGAAAACTGATTTTAAATTTGTTAGACAAGACTACTTTAATCAGTTGGTTAGAGATTTTAGTTATGTGGGGGAGGATAATATATGGAAAGCTTAAGATCTTTATTATTGTTTACAATTTTCTTATAGAATTGTTTAATTTTGTGATTAATGGTATTGAGTTTGAAGCTTGCTTGTAATAAGTCTTTAGTGTAGAGATATATGTTGTCTTTTCTATCTAAATCAAATTTGCGTAGTTGCGTACTTTTATATAAGAATGGATAGAGGTCTGCAAATTTGTGAGAGCTTGGGGAATTGGAGTGCGGGTGTATCAGGGGGCTTTATAATCATGGAGTAATTTATGGTTCTCTCTTTACGAGTTAGCCAAAGGACAAGATATGTTAGACTCTGGGAGGCATTTTCAGCTTTGGAGTTGATGGTTAAATTGGTATGTTGTAGGAAGTCTTGTATAATACAATCTGTAGTGTGTTGAGTGGCTGTGATAAATATATCGTCTACATACTGTGTGTATATAATGTGAGGGCAATCAGCTTGATGTTTAGATATGATTATGTAAAGTAAAAAAGATATTGTTCGAAATTCAAAAATATACTTAATAAAAATGTCGCATTGAATAATTACAAATTGCTTCATCAATTACACTATATAAAGAAGATCTAAAATAAATATTACTACAAAGGGAATTGATTTGAGTGAAATAATAATTTTTGAAGATATCGCCATTCTCTGCTACTTTGCATTTTTTGGTGAATATTAGAATTATTAATGATGAATCAATTAAATAAAGAATAACCACTTACAGCCATAAAATAATATTTTTTTCCCCTCATTTATTATTGGGAAATAAAAGAAGTTCAGTTTATAGAATAAAGAAAAAAATATACAAATCACTTTTTTTTTTTGCCACTAAATTGTGATTTTCAATGAAAACTAAAATAGCAGATATTTTTATTATATAAGACTTAAGTTTTATTAGCTTAGCCTTTTCATTCTCTAGCAGCTGAAAAGATTGTACACTTTTTTTTAAAAATATTCTTTTACATGTAATAATTTTAGCTGTGAGCCATAAAAACAGAATTATGAAAGCTGATTACTGTTGATATCAAAATATATATATATATATAATATGAAATTACAGTAATAATGTTAGAAATCTAATGTTAAACATGGAATTGCTAAATCTCTAGTAGTGAAAGCATTGTAGATATATTTTTAAAAAAGTATTCATATGTATATTGTAATAATTTCAGCCATGAAAGCAAAAATTGAAGTTTATAGCAAAAAAGAAATAATTTTGAAATGAAATTGCAATAATAATGGCAGAAATCTACATGTTTAATATGAACTGATTAAATGAGCAAACACTTAATGCAAATACTAATGTCACAACAAGTGCAACTGACAAATATAGCAACTACATGTGTAAAACTTAGCGAAATATTTTGTGAGATTATTTAGTTTTTCTTTTGTAATTTGTTCATCATGATTGATTTTTTTTTAAGAAAAACCTTTCTTTTTTTTTTTTTATATGCATGCAAACGTTAATTCTAATTATGCGCCAGAAAAGCAAAAATTGATAAGTTTTTAAGTCAGGGAAATTAAAACATTTTTAAAAAAGAGGTCTGAATATGGTATGATTAAGTCAGTGATCTAAACTATTTTAAAAAAAATGATGAATTTAAAATTGTATAGGTCATGAAAGAAATTTCTAGGTTGCTTTTTTACATTTATAACTTCACTAATCAAATGGAGATTCTGATTAACATGGATTAGCCAAAAGCAAATGATCAGTAATAGCCTAAATGGGATAATCATTTGTTATTTACAAATCTAACACAAACGCTGTTCCTGCATTATTAGAACTAGATTGTATAGCATTATAAGGATGATGGGACTGACTGGTGAATGTATATTTATATTTTCATATTATGCTCTTACACAATGAATTTGTGGTTTCATTAAAACTTGTTTATAAAATGTGTTATAATTAACTTTATATTTACTTTTATATTTATATTAGTTTTTCCTGCTAAATGTTGTTTTGGAAGGTAATTTTGGTAATATGCCATTTGTCTGAAATAAATTACTCATGAAAAATATATATTTCAGTATAAACTACAGGTAATGGCTGATGAAATGTATGAATTTCTGGAAACAGTTAGTTTATTATGCCAAACATCACTATTTTTAATGAAGGATTGAATAATGTACATGAATAAATTTTGAAGAATGAAAATTTAATTTACAGAGATAATCCTGAACAGAAACATTTCACATGATTTGACACATTTATAAAATTCGTTTGATGATAGTTTGATCCTGTCTATTATGAATGAATTTTTCGCAGAATATATGATCAAAACTGTCACGAGTAACCCTTTACTAAAAATCTATGCTATTATCTTCACACTCACTTCACTCCATTTTATTGGTATTGATTTTGAATATAATCATATTAAATTTAAAATTGGTTTTAAATGAATATTTACTTTTACTTATCCACTTAAAAATATTCTGATTTATTCATGTGCTTATATTATAACAAAAACAATCCAGTTTTTTTTTGTTTTTTTTTAATGTCCATTAAATAATTTGCCTTTTCATAAGTTCCATAAATGTTATCAATCACTTATTTTGTGTAATCATTTCTCAGTAGTTTTTCAGTTTTTTGTAGATGATCCTCTGGTAACATAATATTTTTAGGGAAAGTTTTTTTATTTTAGCATTTCTCTGATTCTTTTTTTGCTGCAGGTCTTCATTAATTACCAGTAAAAATAAAATTGTTATGGTTGTTTCGATATAAGAAATAAATGCATTTGCTAGCCTTTTCTATATTTAAATTAGTAAACACAATAATTGCATTGTGTTATTTGTATTCATATATAGTTAATACTCTTCTAGCTTAATGAGAAAAATTTTGTTTTAATATTTTAATTTAAGACTAGTTTTTTGCATATGTTTTTAATTATATGGTTTTATTTTCTGTTTCATATTTTATTCATGTGTTAAATGCAAACACATATGACAGCATTTTTAAAATATTAAATATACTCTTGCACTTAATCTATATACTTGTCTATTATTTGAGCCATATCTTTAATAGTAAACTTTACTTTGAACAAATGATGTCTAATACTTTTATATCCAGTTATTCAAGAAATTTTTGATTTCAAATGAAATACTATTTTAATTATATTTCATGCACTTTAATTGAATTTATATTATGCATTTCGTTTTGACTTTATTAAAGCAGGACATTTATTTCTTACAATATTTGAGTAAGCTATTTGAATTTTCAATCAAAGTAATATCTACTTAATAGCATATTTATATATTAGATTGTATATCCACATTGTCTTAATTAAAAAAAAAAATTTTTTTAAAAATGTTTTCAATAGGTTCTTCAACAGCAACGCCAAGAGCAGCAGCGACTGGCGGCGCAGAACACGAATCCAGACACGCCGGTGGATCCCGCAAGCTTCATCCAGACGTTGCCTCCTACGCTCCGTCAACAGGTGTTAGCAGACATGGACGACAGCGTGCTGGCGGTGCTGCCCCCAGAGCTAGCCGCTGAGGCACAATCCTTGCGGCGCGAGCTGGAGGCACGGCACAGGCAGATGCAGGAACGCTTCTTCACTCATGGAGGAGGTACTGCTCTATCCAGTATTCTTCGTAGTGCAGGTAAATGTAGAGATTGATCCAATCAATTGCAATGATAAAATTATATTCTGTAATATTTTGGAAATAATGTTAGCCATAATATAGTGTTATGAAAGATTATTGTAATGCTAATTTATATGTACATATATGAAAGATAAATGGAAATGTATAGTAATGTTAACTATCAATTAATACTTATGTACGACTTTACTTGATGAAGAAACTTTTTTTTTTAGTAATATGCAATTTATCTGGGGGGGGGGGCGACGACGACTTAATAGATTTATCGGTATATATATCTTTTTAATTTAAGCCATAGATGTAAATTAAACATCATTATTTGTTTCTGTGAAATATATATATGAAGATATCCCCTGAAAAATTTTTCAAATGACATTTATTCATGTTTCAAGAATGTTTGGTGGAGTGGATATTTTAACTATATGTAAAACATAATATACATGAATAAAGTGGGATGGCCTTGGATTAATGATACCATGTGATTATGTTTACTAAAAAAACATATATTAATTTTAATTGTGTTTAAGGTTTACATCTGGACCCGGAATGATATAATATTTAGGCTAATAAATGATTAGTAATAATCATCTAAAATGGATGATGTTATGGTTACAGGAAGTTTGATCAATATAGATCAAATTGTGATAATTTTATATATATACACACACAAGTCTGATGCAAACAAATTAATTCGTTCCAGAAATAGTTTATTCATTGTAGCTGGCATTGAATTTTATGAATTCTAGTAGTTATCTGATTCACATTTATGAACCAAGCTAATGTTATTATCTGAAATTTTTATTTAAGCAAGAAAAATAAAAAATATAAATGTAACAATACACATAAAATGAATTGCTGTATAATTTGATTTTATTTCAACTTTTTAAAGCATAAAATGAAAGTATAAACAAATTCTTATATTTTAATAAAATTTTATAGATCATTAATTTCAGAAATTTTATTTTCTTGCAAAATATTGTTCAACAGCCATTCTGTCTGTGCTAGTAGTCTTGTAATGCAGTTATTTTTTTTTATTTTCTTGAACCATATTTTGCTGGCAACAAATTCTTTCAAAGAACAATTTTCACTAGGAAACTTAACCAAAAATATTTCAAACACTTGCTTGGCCAAAATGATCACATCATTAGAAAAAGTTTCTTGGTGTTCCATCTGAAAATGCTTTTCACACTCTATACACTTCTTAATTGATAATTTTTTTTCAAAACGGTGTATATTTTTGACACCCACCCCCCCCACGCGCGCACACACATACTTCAATTCAGAACAATTTGGGGACTGTGTTTTTTTTTTTCATTCATGATGAAAATTAATATTTGTACATATACAAAAAACTTAAAAAGAAAATAACTAGTTAAAAGTGAATAAATTGTAGAAAGAAAACTAAATACAAATAAGCTCACAAAATATGATAAAGATATTTGAAACTTTAAGCAAAATTGAAAGTTCTAATAATTCTTTCTCATGTGGGATTGTGCGAGAAATTTGGCATGTACAGTGATAAAAGTGGGTGTTTTGATCACTAGTGTTCATGCAGTAATAGTTCAACATAATCAGATCTAGATGTTGATGGTAATCACTTTGAGTTACATTTGCAGAAGTCAAACATAATTTGAATTTATCTTTTGTTATTGATACATATATATATATATATATTGAGTATTATAATTTTAAGAGCTTTTTTTTTAAAAAAAAAATGTGTATATATTTATATATGCATTTTTTTGGCACTTTCTTTATAAATAAGATATTTAAAACATTTTTCCCACATGGGAATAAAGGTATAATGTATTTTGTTGTAGAATTAAAAATTGAATATTATTAATTAATGTTTTTAAGAAAACATTTAAATAAAAATAATAATTTTTTTTTTGTTTTAACCACAAAATTCAATGCTAAAAAAAATTGAAAAGGTTTTTAAATACACCAATATCTTGATAAAATTTAACATAAAATTGTGATATTTTTATTGAAATAACTAAAAAAATAAAATAGCTTCAAAGGTTGGACAAAAAAAAAAAATTAAATAAATGGAAAATAGCAATGAGAAAAGGCTCTTAGTGTTATTATGTTTAAGCATATAATCTTTTTTATTCGTACTATTAATGAATACGAGTGTCGCCACATTTATATATAATTTTTTTATAAATATACTATGGATGGTTTTACATTCTTATATGGGGTAAAGGGGCTTAATTTGTAAATATAAAGTTAATAGTAGTAAATTAGATTATGCATTTGAACAAATTTATGTATAAGAATATATGAATGTTGTAGTATATATTACATATATGTTTAAATATTACGTATTTGTATATATGCATATAGATATATACATACATGTCTTATTGTGACTAACGATGTTAATGAGCAGTAGCCTCTTTGTTTTCTTCAGGTCGTTTGGGAACTCGGTACGCCATTCACTCGGTCCCACAAAGAGGACACTGGTCCTGGAGTACAATGGCCGGTCGTCCGGGACCGAGTAATTCCAATGCCAACACTGTAAGGATGCGGGGCAGACAGTTACTAGATCATGAAGCTTTATCTTGCTTGCTCGTACTTCTGTTCGTGGATGAGCCTAAACTCAATACAAGCCGCTTACACAGAGTCCTTCGAAACCTCTGTTATCATGCTCCTACAAGAGATTGGATTATAAAAGCCTTATTATCAATAATGCAAAGAACTCATGACTGTAAAATTGAAATGAATTCATCTGAAATTCCTAATAAGAGTAAAAAGGGAAAAACTACCTCATCTAGTCAGTCTCAGTCTGATCTAGTCACACCAAGGCCAGAAGCGAGAAACCAACCATCATGGTTATCTGTAAGTTTAGATGCTGCTCTTGGCTGTCGTGCAAATGTCTTCCAAATACATCGGTATCCAACAGGTAAGAAGTCAAGTGAGCGACATGGAAGTGGTTCCAATTCATTTGTCACAATTCACCCTCAAGCTTCACCTATTGTTTGTAGGCATGTTCTTGATACATTAATTTCTCTTGCAAAAAGTTTTCCAACTTATTTTTTACCTAGTAAAATAAAAGATAACAAAAATATTGATGATGCTGAATCTAAAAGCAAAAATACATCAACTCCAGTTAAGAGCAATATCAATAAAATAGAAAATAGAATAGAAACTGATTTCTGGGACTTACTTGTAAAACTAGATAATATTAGTGTCAGTCGAAAAGGCAAAAATATGCCCAGGCTTCATAGTAATTCAAGTTTAGAATTAGAGCCAACTCTCATTAGTTTTGAAGCCTCTCCTCTTGGACAATTAATAAACATGCTTTCACATCCTGTCATAAAACGTAGTTCTTTACTTACTGATCGCCTGTTGAGATTGCTGGCATTAGTTGCACTTGGTTTACCTGATACTACTAGTGCTAATAATCCGGCAAATGCTAATGGTGTTGCAAATGCTAACACAACTACACGCAATTTATCAACTGTTGCAGCTCTTCCACCAGTTACAACTGCTGAAGTTAATGGTGTCTTAAGAATGGTTGCGCCAACAGGAGCAGATACAAATCAAACTCTGATTACCTCATCCATTCCAGCTGTTCAACCAACTATTCAGGATCAGCTTCGTGATATAATTTCAATGGATATTTGTTCTTATGAACAACAGGTTTTAAATTCTAAAAATGAGGATGCTGAGAAAGAAAAACTTGAACAAGAAATTGAAAGTGCAATTTTGGAGCAACATTTAAAACTTGCAGTTGAGGTAATTTATTTTATTTTGATTTTTTTTTTTTATTTGTTCTATAAATCAGTAAACTCTAGTATTATTTCTAAATGAATATATGAATTCTTTATTCTTGTTTATGTTTGTTTTCCTTATTACACTATTATTAAAGAAAGTTTTTATTTATTTTAATATATATATGCAAAGAGAGAGAGAGTTATTATTATTATTTATTTATTTATTTTTTACAAAAGATTAATTCTTAAAAATGCACATACATATATAAAAAATAGTTTTATAATAAATTATAAATATATACAAATTATAATTATAAGTAATTTCTTGAAAAATAATAAAATGATTGACTACATTGACAAAGAAATAGCGTTAAGCAAATAAAAGAAGAAAAAAGGAAATGGATAAAAAAATCCAATGAATTAAAATGTGATGCTTATAAATAAAAGTCAAATTTAATTTAATAATGAAGCCATATGGTTTTTTATGCGAGATTTTAAGAAAAGAATTAACCCAAGATATGTAGTGGGGTTTTGGGAAATAGGAAAAAAAAGTATATAGAATTTATAGATTGTAAAACTGCATTTGGCAGGATTAATTTTCTTAAGCTATATTATAAAGTTTTGAAAAGAAAAGGTGTTGACTAGAAAATAGTTGATGGACATGTTTTCAATTTATTAAGGTTATGGAGAAAATATATTTAATCATTGTAAATGTTAAAGTGATCATTGCATGGGAAACAAAAGATTAGACATTGATAAAAGAAAATATTTAACAATTGCATTATTGAGAAAACATTTTGGGATGAAAAAAACGGGAAGAAGACTTAAAAATCAGAATAAGTTGATGAATATTATTAAAGCTTTTAATAACTGCATAGAACAATTTAAGTGAGAAATTCAGTTTAGGATTAAGATGCGTGTGAACATGATGGAATAATATCGTAGAATCAACTTTTTAAAATACGTATATAAAGTGTCATGAATTAGCTGACAGTAGTTCATGATTTGTTTACAATATGTTTTAATTATTTGAATAAGAAGACATGTATAAATGGATGTATACATGCATCTATGATCTGTTTGAATTTAAAAATTGATCTAGTGTACACATTCTTTACAATTAATAAAAATGGACCCTTAATAAAACAATATCTGTATGTACACACTTAAATGTTCTGATATGCTTTTGTTTTTAACTTTAAATCATACTTTGTTTAATTAATTAAAAAGACATTTTGTTTTTTATTGTGAGTCTTTTATTTATTTTTCAGATTTTGTTGTTGTTGTTGTTGTAATGAATAAATTCTTAGTTTCTACTTTCATTCTCCAGTTTTTATATTTTTGTTAAAAATATGAATTCAATAAATGAAATTACATTTATTGTTGAAAACCCAATATGGTGTTGGATTTTTTCCTCATTTTTTACATTTATCGTTATAATTTTCATAATATCTTAAGGTTATTTTATGCAAAAAAAAATTATTATAATAAACATAAAAAAATTGTCAAAAACAAATAGCTTCAGTCTATAGAAACATTTTTAAATGATTAAATAATGATTATTCCAAAATGCTATATTTTTCGTAGTTATGATGATGACATACATATAACTTGAAATAATTAAAAATCCTCTTTAAAATATTAAAAATGAACTTATGAAAAGAAAATCAAAACATTGTAAGAATTGTATTGCTGCTAATAAGTTTTTTAAATTCAATAAAATATTTTTGTCACTTATTTTTTTAGAAATGAAATATGGAAAATTTCTTAAAAAATAAATAATAAAAAGATAAATTGAATATCTATAAGACCATTATTTCATTTTTATGTTATAAACAAAAAGTACAGCAGTACTAATTTTTTACCTTCATATCTGCACAGTGTGGCTAAACTCTATTTTCATTGACTCCTGATGGTAATAGTATGAATACTGAACCCTACATTTGATGGCGCTCTTTTTTGCCCAATTCACATCAATATACCGATTCATGGGCCGTGTGTTTGTTTACATAATATTACGGTAAAAGATTTTTTTTTTTTCCAACCGGTTTTTATTATTTTTTCATCGACGACGGTAAACCACCTAAGTTTTTTTTTATTATATAATATTACGGTAAAAGATTTTTTTTTTTTTTTTTCAACCAGTTTTTAATTTTTTTTCTTCAGCGACGGTAAAGCACCAAAGTTTTTTTTTTTTATTATTCCACCCGGGTTTTTTTTTTTGTTTTTAATAAACAAATACTTTGTTTTTAGATGGTCTAGGGGTGTTGGTTTGTTTGTAAATTAATGACTAACTGTCCGTAGGTTTCTTTACATTATATTACTTACAGTAAACCAAATTTTTTTTTCACATGGTTTTTTTTTTTAATTGGTTTTTTTTAAGAAACAAACGCTTTATTTTTCAATGGTGTAGGAGTGTTGGTTTGTTTTTAAATTATCGATTAACGCTCCGTCGGTTTGTTTGCACAAAAATATGGTAACAAACACTTAATTGTTTTTAGATGGTTGGGGGGGGGGTTGGATTGTTTGCTTTTAACTTTTTTTTTTTTTTTGCTGATGTTTTGATTTGCTGAAAGACTTCAACAATTCGGTACTTTTGAATAAACCAACACTTGGTTTTTTAGAGGGTGGAGGATGAGAGGGGTTGTTTTGATTTTGAATTGTCTTAATTTTTTTTTGTTTAATTTATTACGAGGTTTTTTTTTTTTTATTCACATCTTTACGGTACAGAAAGCTTTATATGATAGTGAAAAGTTCTTCCTTAATTTTTTGGACCTTTAATTTTAAAAAAAGACATAAACTGTTCATTTTTAAAGAACACTTTTTTTTTATGCTGGAGGAGGTGGGATGGCGGGGAAGGTTTGTTTTGATTTTTAATTATTGACTTCTTTTTGGATTTTTTTTTTGAACATTTTATTATGTTACCATTTTTTTTTTTTTTGTGGGGCCTTTTGAATAAACTCTTAAACACTTCTTTTTTTTTTTTTGTATAATAAAATATTACTCACTTTAACTGTTGATGAAACTTATCAAATATTACCTACCTACTTTATAATCATGTGAACAACAAAAACAACAACAAGTTTTCCATAAAAAAGAAACGAAACTTTGGACAAGTTGTGAACCAAAACAAGTAAGAAAAACCCCAATAAAACACCATTTTCCGGGGCATAAAAAACAGCAGCCAAAAGTAACATGCAAATAAAATAACAGGGAAGCCTCAAAGCTGTAAGTAACAGGATTTTGGAGCCTTCGAACCAACTTCCCTTACGCAGACCTACATAGGTATGCTTGCATGAGTTTCTCTTTCTGGGAAAACACAATATTGTGCGCCTGGCTGACCGGCAATTCACTCAGCTTCGACCAATTCGGACAACCTGCAGATGACATTTGACTGTTCTCGCATGGATTCACGCATAAACGGGCATTTGCGCGCGAAATCGGAAAAAATTCTGCTGAAAAGAAGAACCTTTCAAGTTGTGTGCAGTTCAAAAGCATAGGGGAGCGTGTGTGACGATGTGACAATTCTTAATATGGAATACTAATTCCACAACGCTTTCTATAATATTTCCGACAATGAATTTTTGCAGAGTTTCGTCTCTTTCAAATACAGCTTCCATCAAATCAGACTGTAGCGAGAGTTCAAGAGCGCCCACTTGACAAATACTGTCGCAATCTGATGGATGTAGTATTTCATTACGTAATCGTAGAATAGATCGCCCTCAGGCAGCCTCTTATGGCTCAAAAAACACCTCTTGTGCTTTCAGCCGTAAGTTAAGGCTGCTAAAACGGTATATTGATGTGCGTTTTGTGAAAAAGAGCGCCATCAGATGGTAGGGTTCAGTATTCATACTATTACCTTCCTGATATCTAACTTTTTTTTGCAACTAATAATTTATAAATACCCATTAAGTAAAAAAAAATCGTTACTAGAAATTTAAAACAGTTATTTTGCCTGGAAATTGTGCAAAAGGATAAGGAAAAAACACTTCTCTTTTTATTTTTCTACAAATTTCATTAAAAATGTAAATTAAATAAACTAAATTATTGTAAAAAGTAACATCTTTGCAAAGAATAAAAAAAAATACTAATAAACAGAAATAAACAATCAAAGCAAAAGATTTTATTTCAGCTTTTAGTCAAAACAAGTATGATGAAAAAGAAATAATTTTTCAATAAATCTATTTAATTAAGATATATTTTATTAAAGCATGATATCAAATAATGAAAACTCTGTGAAATATTGCTATTCAATTTATAATTACAAAAAATAATAAGACTGTTGACAATAGGATTTTCCTTTTTGCTGTCAATTTTTAATCTAATAACTAATTTGCTGTTAAACAGTTAATATATTCAAATAAAATCTATCATAAAAAGTTATTAAGAAATAAAGATTGTGTTCTGATTTATTGTGTCAGCCGCCTGATCGTGTTGATGCTAACCAAAAACATATTAATATAATGTTCCTGGGCTAGCAATTCTCTATTAATATTGATGAGGGGGGGGTAAATAGTACTACTGTTTTTTAAAATTTGATTAACAAAATTCAAGAGAGAACGGGTTTTTTTATGTAGCTTTAAATAATAATTTACGTTACTTTTATTGGTTTACATTTGATTGACAACAATTAGTGGTAGGGGTGTTTTTGTGTATGATTAAATAATAATTTACGTTACTTTTATTTTACATTTGATTGCTGACAACAATTATTGGGAGAAGGGGGTTTTTTGTGTATGTTTAAATAAAAATTTAAGTTACTTTTATTTTACATTTGATTGACAACCAATTATACTTTCTTTCGTTTATAAATTATTTTTTCCAAATAATATTTTTGACAATGGGATTATAATAGTTGTTTCTTAATTTTTATTGACAAGAGGGTCTTTTTTGGTGTATGTTCAAATAGTAATTTGGGTTATGTTAAATAGTAGTTTACCTTACTTTTATTGTTTTACATTTGATTGACAATAATTAGTGGGAGGGGTGTTTTTGTGTATGATTAAATAATAATTTACATTACTTTTATTTTACATTTGATTGACAACAATTATTGGGGGAAGGGTTTTTTTTTTGTGTATATTTAAATAAAAATTTAAGTTATTTTTATTTTACATTCGATTGACAACACCAATTTTACTTTCTTTTGTTTATAAATTATTTTTCCCAAATAATATTTTTGACAATGGGACAATAATAGTTGTTTCTTAATTTTTATTGACAAGAGGGTCTTTTTTGGTGTATGTTCAAATAGTAATTTGGGTGATGTTTAAATAATAATTTACGTTATTGGTTTATATTTGATTGACAAACAATTAGTAGGAGGGGTGAATTTGTGTATAATTAAATAATAATTTACGCTACTTTTATTTTACATTTGATTGACAACAATTATTGGGAGAAGGGATGTATGTTTAAATAAAAATTTGTTACTTTTATTTTACATTTGACGAAGGCCATTTGGAATCCCTCAAACAAGCTGCCTTTAGGAAGTGAACATTTCTGTCGGCAAGAACGAGACTTACAAATGAAAGTCCAAAGATGTTTATGGACTTCAAGTCGCATATATTCGCCGCACAAACATCTCTTTTCTTTCAGCAGGATATTTTTCTGCTGTAGAAATGTTACAGCGCCGTCTTCTGTTTCTGGCAATTCTCATATTTTCAAATTTTCTGTGTTCGAATTAGCCATATTCTTGGTCTCGGAAAATTACTCTCTAAAACGTGACTTGAAGCGTGATCATCAAAATATTGTGCTATCCCACCTTAATAGAGAATTTAGGAGGCTTACAGCTTTATGATGAACAATCACGACCCTGTTAAAAGGTAACCGTACATCAATTCATATGGAAAAAAAAGGCCCCAATTAAAATTTAAATAATTTTGACACAATGAACTTAACACAGCATTACGATATCATGCGTAACACAAACAACTACGGCATTGTCCTTTGCTTTTAGCATAGGAAAAAGTCACAGTGTTAGCTGCCAGCCGAGTTAACACTCTTTCTAGGTTTTATTGTAGAAAGAAAACTCTGAGTTAACACTCTTTCTAGGATTTATTGTAGAAAGAAGGCTTAAATGCTTGGTTGCGGCCATGGAAACGGCATATTTCTAGAAATTAAGCTAGAAATAGCGCCATCCCATGGCTGACACGATAGATCAGAACACAACCGAGATAAATATACTTATTTTATAAAAATAAACAATAAAAAGACACACACTTAAAGTTAAAAAATTTTTTTTTGTTTTTATATATATACTTAACAAATACAATAGTGTACTTCATCGAATCACAATATAAGTATATTGAGTGTCTAAACTTTGATTGTTTTTTTTTTTTTCAGTATTTGTTGACATCTAAGTATCTGACTAAAATCTTATCGAAATTATGGTTGTTTAATTTAAATTTTTTAGAATAATTGGTTCAAAGGGATTCTTGCTGTTAAAAGTTGGTAAATATTTCTTGCAGCACCAATAATGGCTGTGTGATGAAAATTAAAATTTTTGGTTTGTTGTTTTTCTGACAGCTTAAAGTAAAATAATAGCTGAAATAATGACTGATGTTTATGGGGCTGATAGCTTTATTTACATAAGAGAAAAAAATATATGCAATATATCCGTAAGAACAAAATTAATTTCTTGACCAAATTATTGATCATATATAATTCTTATTCTTACTTATTTCCTTTTTTTTTTTTTTTTTTTGGCAAATTTTGCATTGAAAATGCACTTTTTTGTTTTTTAAACCATGATAACAAATTTTTTGTAGTTTGATTTTTATTCAAATCTAGAAAACTTATTTAGCAGCTTGTATGTTGATATTTATACTTAATATTAATTATAATAATAATAATCAGTTTGTTAATTGCTTTGAGCATCACCAATGTCAGAAATGATCCATCTTGGAACTCCAAACTGTAACTATCACTGCCCCAAACAGACAGACACACTTACTACTGATGAATTTTTGTTTATTAGATTTCATATTGAATTATAATTTATTTGTTTACATTTTGGAATCAGGTTTGTATTAATAGAATTAGATACTTATATATACTTAAATAAGAGGTTTTAAGAAAAAAGAAAATCTTGCAATTTTAAAGTTTCTCTGTATTGTAATCTTAAAAGAAAATTTAAACTATATCTGGTATTAGCCATATCATTTTTTTATATATCAAATTAAAATGATAGTTGAATTAGACATCCTAAGTTTTAAGTTTTTTCAGATTATTTTTATATTTGAAAAAGAAAAATATCCATCTAATTCATTGTTTTTGTATCTTTTTCTTTCATAAAAACATACACTCAAAATTAAAATAATATAAAGAATATTTTTGTTATAAATGCTTTTATTTACTGTGAACTAAAAAGTCAAAAAATAATTGTTTCTTCAACCACAGTTGGAGTTTTTATATTTAACTTGAAATAAAAATGTGATTGAAGAAACAATTTTTTTTTAACTTATTAATCCATAATAAAAAGATTTGTTTTATTTCAATTTAAAATGGTCATTAAAACACATTTTAAATCTAAGCTTTTAATACCTCATGCATGTTATTAAAAATTTACCAAACCAGTTCACCATCATCTCTAAAGAAATAAAGACATTATCCTAAAATAGTTCTTTATCACTGATTTATAACAAACAAAATTGGAAACAAATCCATTGGATAAAAGTATATTAAACCTCCTTTTCAAAATTTTGTCTAAACAAACAAATATAATTTCTAACTTAATGAAAGTGTTTAAAAAGATAAAATAAAGCACTTCATTCATTAAAAGAAAAATATAAAATTGCAAATGGAAATTATTGTGAGTTATGCTTATAATTAATTTCAATAAAGTCTATTATATGTTTTTGTCATTATTATTAATACAAGTACTCCAAACTATTTTTACATGATAGAAAAAGCTCCCAAAATACCAGAGCTAAGTTTGTGAAAAGATATAGTATCCATATGGAAAAATGGAATATTGACCCTAAACTTTTAAAAAGCAATAAAATTAATGTGATAAATTAATAATTTTTACAATATTAAAATCCTTAATTTGACTTTTATGTTATATGTTTATTTTTATTTCATACTGTATAACAAATCAACATTTGTAAAGAAAATAGTATCAATAATTTATGCATAGGCACAAAAGTTGTATTTAGTAAATTAGATGATTGGAAAATTTGTAAATTAGTCATTAGTAGGATTTAACAATATTTTATTATTAACACTAATTTTATTGTAAATTTTTTTAGGCAAGAAAATACCCAACTTTTAAATTATAAATAAAATATAAAAACTATTCCACATTGGAAAACCCAGCTGTATAAGCAAATCAATTTTTCTTGATCCATTCATAGCATAAATCTGAATGATAGGTTAAGGTCTTAAATTTTTAAGAATTTTTGTTCAAAATTTAGAGCAAAATATGGGAAAAGCAGTTAAGAAATCAAATGAAGATAGATCAAAACGATTTTTTTTAAAAAAAAAAATTCATATATATTCGTCATGTTAAGTCAAACTAACGTAAAACATCTATTAAAAATAGAATTGAAAGTATATATATAGGCTAAATATTGTGTTTTTTTTTATTGTTTAAGAAAGATAAAAATTAACCATTTGTTTAAAATATATTAGATTTGATTTTTAAAACTTAATTGTAAAGTGGTTTTTTTTTGGTTTATTTATTTATGATATATTTGAATTGTTTTTTTTTGCTACTACAAAGAAATAAGCTATATCAAGTTTATGAAATCATGTTTAGGTTCTCACTTCCAAAGCTTGTTCTGAAGAAGGATTAGAGGATGCTACCAATCTTCTTCTTCAGTTATCTCGAGGCAGTTCGACAACTCGAGACACTGTACTCAGGCTTCTACTTGATGGTGCAAGGGAACTCGGTTGCACAGTGTGTGCTAACATAAGATCCTTGATGGATGAATTACATTCAATGGTTGATAAGGGAAAAAGAAGTGAAGAAGATATTAATGGAGATAATGAAAGTGTTTCATCTAATTCTCAACATAAAGGAGTAATCACAGATAGGTATGTGTAAAAATTTAATGTTACTAATGAGTAATCACAGATAGGTATGTGTAAAAATTTAATGTTACTAATAATTTTAATCACACATAAACATTTAAGAAAACAATTAATTAAAAATATTTTATTAGAATCTTTTTGCAATTTGACCTAGTAATGTATTTGGGTGTGGTTATTCCATGAAGTATTTATATTTATTGTTACATGCATATATCTGTTAAACTTGTTTTGAATCTAACACGTACAGAGATGGAAAAAAACATATGTAGAACCTGATTGTGAATGCAGTATATTAATAAGCAATTGAAAAAAAGAAAGTCAAAAATTGCAAAATATATTTAATAATGCGAAAGCTAAAACCTTTGAAAGATGTGCTTTAAACATGCTTATGTGACAGCCAATCAGATATAATGGCTACACGTAGGACTCTTAATTCTAAAACACAAGTCAGAACTAACAGAAAAATATGGGAACCACCTTTTTCTATGCCTATATGACTGCATGTGGAACTCTTAATTCTAAAACACAAGTCAGAACTATAAGAAAAAGATGGGACCCATCTTCTTCTATGTCTATATAAATTTAGGCATAGAAGAAGGTGGGTCCCACCTTTTTCTTATAGTTCTGACTTGTGTTTTAGAATTAAGAGATCCAAATAGGTACAGAAGAAGGTGGGTCTCATCTTTTTCTTATAGTTCTGACTTGTGTTTTAGAATTAAGAGATCCACGTGCAGTCATTATTACATCTGATTGGCTGTCACATTAGGCATAGAAGAAGGTGGGTCCTATCTTTTTCTTATAGTTCTGACTTGTGTTTTAGAATTAAGAGTTCCTCGTGCAGTCATTATTTCATCTGATTGGCTGTCACAGAAGCATGTTTAAAGCACATCTTTCGAACATTTTAGCTTTCACGTTATTACAATGTTATTTGCTTGCGCTTAATAAATTTGATATATAAAACATTTAATTGAATTATTATCTTTTACAATGCAAAAAAAAAAAAAGTGGTAATATATCATGTTAACTGTAAAAATATATATATATAAAAAAGAAAAATTTAATGTACAATAACGGTGGAATATAAAAAAACTATATATTGTAACAGTATGAAAGATGAAGTAAATAATGTAACTACTGGGATTAATATAAATTCAAATAAGAAGATAGATTTCAAATAAAATAGTTAAACTTATATATATATATATTGTAACCCAGTGCTTTTGGCATTTGGTTTTATTTGGCATTATTTCTGCAAGAAATCAATGCTATTCTTTAAGAAAAATAAAAAGATAAAATAACAATAGTAATAATTGGTTAATAAAGTGTGCTATTCACTCACCTAGGCATGGTTTGTGTGAATAACTAATAGATTTCGTAATGCAATATCATTTTTAAAAGAACATGAATAATTTAATTAAGATATTGTTTATTAGAGCAAATTAATAGAATGTAAAACAAATATCATAAACAGTAGTTGATTTTTGGATGGGTAGAGAAGAAAAGAAAAGATAAATGTCTTATCCTAAAGAACAGTAACTTCTGGTGAATCCATTTGTAGAAAATAATTTATGTAGAATTGAAATCACTGAGAATTATTGTTGCTTTAAATATATTTATTACTTTCACTATTAAACTGCTTTGTTACTTAATTTTAAATAATACTGAAAACTATACGATTATAATAAGTTTTTTCTTTCTTTTATTTATGTTATAATCAAATGATTATTGTTTTTCCTAGAAGAGGTCGCTAGCGTCAAAAAAAAACGACCAATTACACACTCCAATCATTTTTTTTTTGGAGAGATGGTCTGCTAGTTTTTTTTTTTCCATATGTCATAGCATCGGCTGGGACGCGAACCCACACCCGTCTGCAACCAACTACTTGCTTGCAAGGCAGGTGCAATGACCTCTCGGCTAACAACGCTTGACAGGTCTGCTAGTTTTAAAAGTTGAATAGTACAAAATTTTGTAAG
The DNA here is from genome assembly GCA_028023455.1 of Epiperipatus broadwayi. NCBI lineage: Eukaryota > Metazoa > Onychophora > Udeonychophora > Euonychophora > Peripatidae > Epiperipatus > Epiperipatus broadwayi. The sequence continues at coordinate 7,220,332 of JAQFVV010006254.1, forward strand.
ACTATTTTTTTTTGTTTTGTAAAGAAGAATTGACAAGATAATGGAAATTTTATTTACAATGGAAAAATAAACGGCTTTGGTAAGGCATTCTGCAACTTTTTATGCTGTTCTCTACACTTTAAAAACCTTCTACATTTAAAATTTATTGCCTCACGCGAAAGTTAAAGTTTTCAACAAGTTAAAAATGAAAGAATTAACTAAAAGAATCAGGAAAAATCTTATTGGGTCTAAATTAAGGAAAACAAATAATTTCCAAGTGGGAAATAATTATTTAGTAACTTGTTGTCATTTATTAATATTGTCTTGGTATAGAAAAATATATATATATAATTGAAAGAAATATTAAGAAGCAAAGGAAGATGAACTAGAAACATTTTAGCGCTCTTTCTATGAATCTCGTCTGCATTTAAAAATAATGCCGTTTATACATTAAAATACGTTTTTTATTCACCAAGAATTATTTAAAATTAATAATAATAATTAATAATCATAATGATATTAAGTTAAACGTACACCTGCATTTTTTTTTTGTTATAGAAAAAGAACCACTCTTTAGAAATAAATGGGAAAGTATATACATGTATTCTTACGGAAAAAAAAAAAAAACTATCGGAAAATCAAATTCTAAAGTTGTGAACGGAAATTATATACCTTCAGTGACTTAAAAATAAAATCAAATTATATATTGTTCTATACACCAAGTGGAATTGTTAAAACTTTATATATAATATAAGTTAACTGCAGTGATTCTCATAATAATTTCTCGGAAAAGTGCTCATTTTCATCCATAAGTAAGCTAGCTAATTATACATATAATATTCAAATAATATGTCTGTTTATCATCAATGTGATAATATTCGTTTGCTTTAGGATCCAAATTTGTATCAGTCTAATTCAATTGGGAATTAAGCTTCGTTTTGCTATTTTTTTTGTGTGTGTGTTTTTATTATTATAAGGGCTAAATAAAGGAAAACTTTTCATTAAAAAAAAAAAAATGCATTTATTACTTTTAGTGCCTCGTAAAATTTGACTACATGAAAACTCTTCACCTGGATAATCAGCTCACCGAAAAATAGTTCTGCTAATGAGATAATATGTATTTGTTTATAGAATGTTTTTTTTTTTTTTATATAGAAAACTAATTTGTAAAATTTTATTTTGTGTTATAATATTAATATATGCTAGGATATATCTGTCACGTAATATTTTAAGAATCTTGTAATGACAAAGGTATGTCATACTATAATTATTTTGGGTTAAGTTTGTATTTAAGATGAAATCTATGAAGCATATCCGATTTATTAAATGCGTTGACAGATATAAACTTTGCATGGTAGGTACGTAAAAGAAAAATATTTTAGATATTTAACGGGTAAAATAAATATTGAAATTATCAGCAGTAACTGAAAAAAAAAAAAATGCTATAACAAGATATTTTTTGTTTAAAGTTTGAACAGAATTTATACTATATTAATTAAGGAATTTAGTCCCAGTTATTCTTTAATAACACATCCACTTTATTTGGTTTAAAATAGTATGCTACCAATTACACGTTTTGAATGTTCCTTTATTAAAATTAAAATTATTATTCTTTTCCCCTGTCATGTCCATTGATTTCAGATATTGATCGAAGTACATTGTAACAAAGTTTATTATGATTAGTGTGTTTTCTTATCTTGCCTAAATGTAGCATTGATATATGCTTAATATCAGCATATGTAATACTTATAATGTATTTCATTTTGTGGGATGAAAATGATCTCCTCAAAATACTTTATTGTTGCATGAGAGGAATAGTTTTAGATATAATGTTAGGGTATGTTTGATAGCCCATGTGATCAATTCTCCTGAATAGAATGATCAAGAGTTTATATAGCATTTAGGATGCTTAGTTTGTTTAAATCCCAGGAGAGGATTATACTTGGTGTGTGTTCGTTTTACGCCTGAGTAAGAGGCAAGAAACCACCAAAATATTTTAGTGTAGTAGTTTACTCTGCAGACATTCGTTGTTATTCTGCATTCCTCATGTGGATATAAAGATAGTTCCACCATGGAAGGTGTTGATTATTGTGCTTTGTTTTAAAAGTTAGGGCAAGGATAAAGGTTATGTTGAAGGTGTTAGTTCCTCCGGGTGCACTTTAGTATCAATAGTGTGTTAGTAACTGAGATCAATATCTGTATTGTGCTGCTGAATCTTGCTAGTAGTTGACAAGCAAACCAGTGGAGAAAGTAAGTTAAAATTGTGTAATTTAAAATGCTTATTTGCTGGAGGAATATTCAAACACAATGTTTAATGTTAGTTAATAAGTTAAATTACACTTATGAATAAAATATTTATCGTAACTTAAGTTAACATTAAGTTAAATGTAAGATGGTGAGTGCGACTTCTGATAAATAACCCATAATTAGAATAGGTTGTTCAATTAAAAACCATAACTTAATTAAATATATTAGAAATAAATTTAGTATTTTGCATATTTCATATTATAATTAAATCAATTAAAAACAAAAATAGTTAGTCAATAACTTTAAGTAAAAGCTTATAGAAGTTTACCAAACTTATAAATTAGTGTATTGGTAAATGAGATGTACTTTTTAGTTAGTCAATTCGCATGATTGCAAACAGGTGAAGTTATAATTTTAATCCATACCTAAACAATAGACAGATTAATGTTGGTTTATGTTTTGTATCAGTGTGAGATTATTTACTAAATTTGTATATTTTTTTTTTTGTGATAGTAATAAATTATAGTCTTGTCAATATTTGTTGTAGATTCTTACCAGATAGACAAATTTAAGCAGATTGGAATATTTCATTTTATTTTAATGAGAATTACTTATGGAATTGCAAACTTCAGACTAAACATTTTGTAAGTGTAAAAATGAATTTATTCCCAAGTCATTAACTCTGACTGCACATTATTCCATTCACATTTTAGTCAAATTGTCGAAGTAATGAGTCTTAGTTAATTTATTGCGTTGTCATGGATGATGAAAGGACCCAAAAAGCACCCTTGTCTTTTTATTATTCTGGCTGAGATTCTGGATAAAAGGGCTGTATTATTCAAAATTGTATGTCAGTATTGAATATAATTATCACCTTTTTAAATAATATAGTAGTTGTCATGAGATATGAAGACACATTGACTTTGAAGTAAAGTAAATGTTTCCTATAGCCGACCAGAATGCCAGTCATATGTGACAGTACAGTACTGTCGAGCATTTTTCTAAATTAAACAAAGAAACCCTGAGATTATTATTGTCATTATAATTATTGTTTTATGAAGAAGTGATCAATTATTATTGATATTACAATTGTGGCATGGCTTAAAAGAGTTTAACTTATAATTGTGCTATCTGAAAAGTATTTTCAGATCATATTGGCAATAGTGAATATAGTTTTTTTTTTTGAAAGATTAACAAGAAGATGGGAAGTTATCATCATTGTTAAAAAGTGCAAATACTTATAGCTCAGAGAATGTGTTTTTGATAAAGAGAGGATGTTATTTTATTCTAAATTTTTTTAATTAGGGAATGATGACAGTTTTTTATCCTATCTTCCCAAGATATTTATTTTATTAATGATTTTAATTTCTGTCTTTATCTTAACTGCATATCTCTGCAGCTGAATCTTCTTATAACTAACCGACCACTGAGCTAGGCTGAGTATGCGCATGGGTGAGCGTGCAGATCACCGAGAATACACTTTATTAGCTTAGAAAATGAGATGTCTAATTATAGAGCAGATTGATGTATTGAGCTTAAACTAATTACTAGTTAACTAATATTAAGAAGGTTAGTAATATATATATAATTATAATTTCTAAGTAAATAACTTCTTTTATTAGGTTAGAATATATACATTTATCTAATCAATACTCTAATGATGATGATTAAATAATATAGCACTGAAGGTTAAGTATAATTGCTCCAAAAGAATTTTTAATTTCTTTTTCTAGATACAATTTGAAATTAATCTTCATGAACCTAACTTTCTAAATATAAAGTTTACTTTTGGATATCTTAATAATCACTGGTCATCATTATTTTAAATTACTACTGCTATTCCTGTATATCCCTCAGAAGATTGCATAATTTGTCAGAGTTAGTGGATATTAATATTAACATTTGGAATGAGTTTGAAAAACAAAAATAATCTAAATTGGTTAATAAATAAAATATGAAGTTGTTGCTTATACTTTTGCAACTGCTACCAGATAAATATAATACAAAATATTGAAAAGAAGAAGAAAAGGAATAAGTATAAATATTAAAACTTGAGGCTTTAGGGATAAATATAAAGATACGATTTTACTATAATGTAAATATCTTAAGGTTTTTAATTTTTCTACAGATAACATAAGATTATTATTATATATATATTCTAACCTCCCCCACCGCTCGATCGTCCTCCAAAATTTATATATACTGTTTAAATTCCGGGTTCTAGCTCAGTTAACAAATAAATAAATGAAATATCCAGCATTAATTAAAATGATTACTAGCTCTAATCTTTAAAATACAAATACGGTTCAATTTTTAAAATGAATTAACAAATATTTACTATTTTTATGAGACATGGAGTGACGACACGGGGAACGAGATAGACTACATTGAGATATTATCCACATGATACTATCTCAATGGCATAAGAACACTATATTCCCTTTTTACTATACCAAATAAATAACTCATAGTATTCTTACGACTTTCTAAGCTCTTTTCACTACGATTAAGATAATAATCATGTCTTAATATTCTTTGTAATAAGAATCTAGCTCAATTAAATAAAATGAAGTAAATAAATAAAATAAAATCAAATCTCAGGTTCATAAATTGTATTCTAACTGATTTAAAATTACGGTAGTAAACTATGAAAAGGGAATTTTATGTCATAATTCACTACACAGCAATTAACAATAATAAATATAATAATAACAACAATAGTATAATATAATCTTATTTCTTCCTAAATGAAATAAATAAATACGTACGTGGTAGTATTTTAATAATCTGACAACAGAATACATGTGGCAACATTAGCATATATTTTAATGTAATATTGTGGCAATCGACTTATGACCAGTAAATATTATAAAATTATGATCTTTTAATTTTAACATACCAATAAATTCTCAAAATGATTATAACACTTTTATGTTTACCTTTTTGTGCAAAAACTATATGTCTGTTTCAATTATAAATGTATCGTGATATCATGCATCCATGTGGAGAAATAACAACGAAGACACAAAACTTTAAAATAAATTTACAACAAAGTTTATTAATAACATAAACAAATAACAATATTTTACATTATGTACATTGGATATCCTTACTCTCCTATCTCAAAATTATTTTACTAGTTTATAAAATGAAATGAAAATCAAACTTCTATTTATTTTTTCTAGTTAACTCTTATCTTTTAAATGCTTAAGAAAATACAGTATTATTATTATTGGATTTCTTAATATGGTTAGCTTGTTACAAAATGTATTTCTTATATAATTATTATTAACACTTTGTATCCCTACTATTATTAAAATTATATTTTTACAAAATTACATTCGTAGTAAACATTCTACAAAACAATAAAATTCTAGTTTTATATTGGTTGTATGGAATCCTACAAATTTAAAAAAACATTCTTCTACATTCGGTATTAAGTTTTATTGTTCATTATCCGATGTTTGTTAATCCTAATATATTCATTCAAGCCTTACTTCGGATGATAATTACAACTATTAACATACCATGCACAAGTATATGTTTATTACACATTATTGAATTATTTTCTTAATAAATATGCAATATTTATTTTCTAAAACATTATTTAAAAACATTCAAATTTTATTATCACTTAAAAAAAAAAAACTTTGTTTAGATTTCTCTCTTTAAAAAATCTTATATTCATTTCCGAATTAATTTTAAACTGTATTATATGATTCTTTCTCTCTTTATGATATTTTGGACTATCAATTTTAAAGTTACACAGTTCTATACATTCCAGTAAATAAACTATTCTTACATAAACGATAACATATCTTCAATTCTATTTTATTCATTATTTCTTTGAAAATATCTCTCTGACGATGCAGATTCACGAAATAAGGATAGCGAAGATAGATGCCTAGGATCAAAATATAACTAGAATATTACTCATCATAAACCTTGACAATAATGGCACAGTGAATTAAAAGACACTATAGAGGAGTGACCTTTATCTGTCTACCAACCTCTATTATAGGAGTGATGCTAAAGCTATTTTTTCAGCTTTATTATAACATCAAGAAGTTTAAAGATATGTAAAAACACTGCCCAAACTATATGTGTTCAGTCATAGGGCTTAGTTAGCTATACTGAAATCACACAAACTAACTATGATCCAAATACTTTATTTTTCTTATTTCTTAACAAAAAACATCATCTTGGTTTCCTCTCCACTAGTACTACCAAGTCACTATCCGATCTTATTTCTCAAGATTTTTCTATACGGTACATCGACAAATTCTATCTGCATTTCTAACAATAATAAAATTCATTTATTTCAAAACTATTCCGCTGTTCTTTAAGAAAATCTTTTACTACTTTCCTCGTATATTTTTATCATATACAAACTATTTTAAAATATCTGAATACTTTATCATATGAAAGTTCAAAAGAATCAAACAATTGTTCTATCGAATTATATTATTAATTATACTTTAAATAACTTATTGCATGCATATTCAGAATTACTCCTATCTCATAATATGTTTTAATGTTGTATAAAATGTGTTCATATAATTTAAACTTTCACACATCATTCTTAATCAGTAGATGATCTAAAAAAAAAAATACATTATGCATTATAAATAAATATCAAAATTACCAAACGATCTTTATCTTCTCGATCGCGTTCTGTAGGCTTCACCATCCCATTGATTCTTGTAGATATAAAACTTCCATACATACATTTTATTTTTAAAACAATATTTCTATCATTCTATTAAGCTATTATATTAATTTTTTTAATATTACTAAATTTATGTTTATATGTTTTCCCTAATCTCACATAGCATTTTATATTTTAAAATAAATATAGTAAAAAATATTTAAATTATATTTACGGTACTTCTTTATCGAATTTTCTTGAAAATCGTTCATATTAAAGCTAAAAAAAAAATGTATATTATTTCTTCTTCAGTCACTTAATGTTCTATTTTACGGCAAAACAATTATTACTCTGTTTAATAAATATTCATAGATGACAATCCTTGGTTTTCACAATCTTGAATATAATTATTAATTCTTGATATCAATTCATCCTGTAAAGAAAAACGTCTCCATATTCTCTTCTAATATTGTCTGCTAATATTTTCCCGCGCGACTTTTACGATGCATCTTCTGGGTACTTTTATTTAAATCTTCAATAAAAATTTCTGTTTCCATGGATCCATTTTCACTAAGTAATTTAATTTTATATTTTACCAATCAAGCATTTCCTCCATTGAATACTTTATAATATTTTTTTAATTCCTTTTGGATAAAGTTTTTCGGTTCCTTTCCATAAAACACCTAATAGCACTTTCATATTATTCTATTACTTTTTTCTTTCTTTGAAACTTCTGGTACTATATTTTTATAATGTTTCTTTTTAAAAGATAAACACTTTTTCTTCATTATACATTTACATAATTTTTTTTTATAATAAAAACGCATATTAAAATTTTTCCATAGAGAAGAATAACAAACTAATTTCAAAGTAGCCTTACAAAATTTGTGCGTCATAATTTTTTCCTGACGGCAAGTAAGTTCTCTTTTAAGTTTTCATATAGCGTCCCAATTATATTTCTCTGAGTTATACTAATAAGTTTATGGTTGAGCATAAATAAAGCTGTATTAAGACATTTTCCAAATATTTTTCCCTTAGCAATATTTTTAGGTATTTTTCCTTGTACTTCCATTTTACTGTAGGGTTTTTGGTTAAACTTGAATAAAATATCCTGGTAAGATAACTTTTAAAATTAGCAATCCATATAGAGGCAGTCAAAATATATTATATGTTACAAAAGAACTTTTAAAATAAATACAAAATTTTAAATTTATATCACTTTTCCAGCTACGGTGTTATCAGCTAAAAAAAATATGCTACTTTCTCTTTCACTTACACATTACTTCTCTCTCCCGCTCTGTCTAATTCTTCTATTTTGTCTGCTAATTTACCTCCGTTGATTGGTTAATGACTTTTTAGCGCGAACAGATTTACACATTTTAGTTTTATAACATACTAGACTGTTAAAAATGAAGAATTGATGACGTCATGTCTTAAATATTATTTAGACTAATATTTTTAAATTCAATTATAGTTTCATCAAAATTATTTAAACTTTAAAACAATTATTAAAATAATATTTAACATTTTAACTTTTACTTTAATGATCGATGGCAATTACATTTAGTTTCATAATTCACAAACTTTTTTATTATTCTAACAAGTGTGTGTGTGAAGGTATATAATATACAGTCACGTGATTCCTAACTTTATCAAATGATTTTTTATTTACGTCTCGGTCTAAATTACCAAAACTGATATATTTTATAAAAAATTTGGAAAATAATTTAAACTTGTAGAACTAAACATAATTCTCACCATCTTAAAGTTTATTTTAGACTATACTCTATTAATTTTGACTATTAAATATAATTATACACTACAGATAGCATTTATTTAATTTATTAGTTTTAAAATATTATATTCAAATTATTAATATACTTTTAAACTATTTATAGCTGTATTATTTTATATGGCCAGCTTTTACAACCATAAGCAAGGATATAATTAAGCTTTATTTAACTGTTTTCTTTTAATAATCCTTTACATTTTTTATATACCAGGTATTTTCAACTTTAAATTGTACTATAAAATCTAATTATCCTACTATTATTTATTTATCATACAAATATAACTTAAAATTTAAAATTTTTTTAGTAATTGACCTTTCTACCTTGTTATGACCTATAGATAAGGGCACAATGTATATATATTGTAACCATATGGTTGGACTCAATTATATCAAACATTATTTAAATGGTCAAAGATGAAAAATTTTAATTAACAGTAATTGTAATATATTAAATCAGTATATTATCTTATTGGTATGTAATAGTAGATGTCAAATTGTATTTTAAAATTAAGTAAATTTTATCAGTAAATCTCCTGAGAATGATAAAGACTCAGCCTGTTCAAGATCTGCTAAGCTCTCTGGCAGGATGTGTATGAGATTTCATATGCAGTTTGTCAGGTGGACTAATTTTCAATAATATTAAAATGATAATTTATTAGTGTTATTATTAAGTATGTTTTGGTACTTTATTATTATTAAATAATAATAGGTAGAAAGATGTAAATTTATAACTCTTCTAAAGCAACATTTGTAATCAATTCCTAAGTATATTTTTTATTGTGATTTAAGATAGTATTGAATAGTCTGATTAATTATCACTAATGATGAATATAGGGGGAGAAGTATTAATATTCACACACCATGCTGTCATTGGTCTATTTTTAATTGTACCACAATTCAATGTAATAAAAGCTATAAATAACTTAACATAAGTAGTAGAGGGAAGACTATTATAAAAATGAGCAAGAGGAGATATATTAACATCTGAAACAACAAAACTAAAGAAATTAAGGAGGAGCTGGAAAAGTGATAACACTGGATTTAAAGTGACCAAAATCAAATTATATTATGATTCTTAAATCATGGAATAGAAAAATTTAATTCCTTATATTATACCAATATTGAAATTGGCACATATTAATTTTATTTTAAAAAAATATATATATTAAAAATAATAAATAACTTATAAAAATCTAAAAGGTTTCTTTAGTAAACAAAATCAGTTTGCTGTCAAAAGTAAAATTAAAAAATCAGAGTTTTTAAATAAAAATCTTTCGTGAAAGTTTTTGAAATAAAAAGCTACAATTAATTAATCAGTAGGGGAGGGTGTTTTGTTAGAAAAATCAAATTAAAGGTTTTATAAAAAAGAAGTAAAGAGTTTTCTTATTAGTATTCGTAAAATAGTTTAAAAAATACAAATCTCTTTTCATTCGAATTAAAGAAAAAGTAATCTTAAAACTAGTAATATATGTGCGTATATATGTGCGGTTGTCAATAATAGAATAAATGTATGCGTAATAAATGTTATTATAAATAAATGAAAGTTAAAGAAGATTATTAATATAAAACAACACTTCTGCATGGCTATTACTAATTAAACAATCTTCCAAAACACGTTGTCAAAGGATTATCAATGAAATTTCGACAACAGATATTGCTGGAGGATATCGAAAAGAAAAACACTTCGCAGGTATAAATAGTAAAATTTTATCGGATAATCAGTTGAGTTCAGAAATTAATTGAGTCAGTTAAGTCAAGAGAAGACCATCAGTTGAGTTAATTGTATCCAGAAACAAAATGCGGTGCTGAGCAGGTTTGGGAAATTCACGCCTCTCCACAGCCTGATGTCCGATGAAAACAGCAAGATCTGCCCGTGAAATAATGTCAGCATAACATCTTAGAAAATGTCCGTCAGTATCTAATTGTCTCCAATAGTAATGATCGTGAATAATAAGGAAACTCATCAAGGAAATGTCCCAGCTGGCTGGAAGAAGCAACAAACAAGAAGAAAACAAAGTTCTAAATCTACGTTCAAAATCCTAGGTAAAACATTTGCTTATTTTCGTTTATACCATAATAGCTATTGCATTAAAATTCGTAAAGCCTCCAGAGACAAGTAATTTGAACTCTATATCATACCTAAAATGAATTATTGATATGTGTGTTTAAGTTTCAAATGCTATGTAATACTTTATTATTATATATGTGAGTGTATGAGTTAATATGTGCGTGATCATTGTATCAGTGTTATTAGTTAAATTAGATAAATACCAGTGTTCTATTATTAAAATCTACAAGAATATTTAAACTAGTTTAGAAATGTTAATTTAAAAATATGCATGTGTTTTATTAGGATTATAAAATGTTTAAAATTAGTAAATGTTAGTTAATAAATTGTCTTTAAAATTAAACTTTATTTGTCGGCCAATTCTTTTTATCAATTCCTTCTACCAATTCTTTTATTAATTCTTTCACCATTAATTATGTATAATCTGTTAGTGATTACAAACAGCTGAGCTAGTTGTGGATATTTAGGCGTTGAGTTAGTGGCCATTGCTCAAAGTGCGTTATTTATTCATTCTTGAATAGATAGCTGGCGCTTGTGTTTATACACACAAAAAAAAAAAAGGTGCTTTGAACGTGGTGTTGAACTCAACTGTCGAGAAGAAGTTATGTCCTGGAAATGTAACGCTAGTTATATATTTTATAGCTATCGTTTGGACATACATATTCTCCGAATATGTTCTTCTCTCCCTAAGAGGCCGGTGTTTCGAAGCATACATATTCGAACCCGGTACAATATGTATTATGATATCCTTAACCATTAATCAACATTTGTCATGATTTTACACTGGGAGAAAAATGGAAACCATTTTGAAAAACAAGTATTTTACCAAAAGGGACCTTGAATTTGAAACCGCACAAGAATTCATAAGCACGAAATTTTATTCCACATATTATCACAACTTTAATCACTATAGTCATTATGTACATTTAAAAACCATGCATCATTTGTTTAAAATGAAAACAAAAAAGTATTCTATGCGTTCATTTATAAAGTAAAAATAAAATACGTTTTGCTTTTTATGTCAAATAGTAATAAAAATCTGATTTTAAAAAAAAAAATAATTTGAACAAAACTTTTAAAATTCAAATTGAACAAAGTAAAATTTACTTCAAATGAATAATAAAGTTTGCTGATTTTATAGGATGTGTGAGTTTAGTTTATATATATATATTTAAAAAAATATTGTTCTGATAAATCTTTTGAACGCTAACTTGCTTCGTCATTAAAAATGAAAATTGAAATACATTTACTGGACTGATAAATGGAAAAAAAAATGTTTAACTCACATTTATTAAAGATCTTTAATAGAAATCCTAATAAGAAAAAAAAAACAATAACCATTCATTATATTATTAAAGAAAATATTTAATAATATTGATATAAAAACATAAATGAATAAATATCAGCTTCTTAATAACTGAGATGGAATGCTGGAATTAATATTAGTTTTAAATATTAACAAACAATCTCAAAATGATTTCAAATGCTGAAGTTGTCGCCAACCATTTAAAATGTATCACCGCGGATAAAATATAATAAAAATATGCTTTTGTGAAAGTTTTCTCTTGCTATCAAACTTGAAGCTATTATTAAAACTACAATTTAGTCAAATAAGATGGATCCAAAATTCTGCAGAAAATAATTTTAAGCTCTATTATATAGTTATTTTATCGCAATAAAGTCTTGATGATTTGATTTTACTGTATTGGGATAAATGTAAAAAAATATGGATGCATCATTTGTAAAATGTTTAACCTTAATGGTGTCATTTTCCCCATCACTTAGCTCATAGTGGAGAAACTTAGATTATGAACTAGGGGAATAAAGTAAAATATGATAATTTTTTTTTTTTTTCATATTTATTTTTATATTATACTAGTTTGGGATAGGTTATTAAGGTATATATATATATATTTTAATGGTATAAATTTGTAATGAGTCTGAAAACAGACAAAGGTAAAATTATATACATTTATTTGTTTTACTGGTTGGTCTAAAATTTTAACTTTAAATTAAGTATGTTTAGATAGAGAGATATGCTAATCTCTTACATTTATAAGAATAATTTATTGATATTCTATTTATAGGTAAACAGACAAAATAACTTGCCAGAAGAATAATAGTGTTTACTTATAATAAAACAATTATCTTATTATATGGAGTGTTCCACATAAGCAGGGATATAGTCATTTTATATCTTTATTATCTTTTGCCTATAATTTAATATGTCCACTTTAGTTTATAGAATTTGTGCTATTTTTCATTGACTGTGTGTTTTTTATTAATGCAAATTTTTTATACTTTTAAAAATGTTTTATAGTCAGTTGACTTACAATACTTTTAAGGTTCAATACACTATTTAGTATATATATATTGTGAAGTAGGATATTATTTTTTAGTTTTTACTGTGAGAATTTTTTTTATCTTGACATTGTTTTGATGAGGTTTTAGTTTCCATTTTATATGTGTGAGAAACATATAATTTCATCGAATATTGCATCATTGATATTGAGCATGGGTAAATGGAGTATACTCTCCCATTCCTTATTTCATAAGAGGACTGTATTGTGGAGGCTGATAATTAATTAATGCTTAATTAGCATAGTTTAATCCCCAGTGTAACAGTAGTTGGGTTCAAACCCTGTTACAAGAAATTGGAAAAGCACATACACATTACCCTCCAGGTATATATTCAAGCTGTCGTTAAAGGGTTAAAAATATGTATAGAATTAGACATATATACGTGCGTGAATTAAATTTTGAACTCTTGTTTTTTTTTTTTTGTTTTTTTTTTAGAAAATAAATGGGGAAGGGATTAATTAGTAATCATTGTTTATTTTAGAATGTTTTACTTTTAAAATATTACAAATTGGCAAAATTACAGTTGTGCGTAAATATTTTATATATTGTTTAGGATTGTTTAAAATATTGATTTAAGTTTCAGTTATATTTCAAATTAACGAGGGTAGCGAAAAAGAAATATTGTATATGCCTTCAAGCAATTCTGTGTTGTATCACAATCGTTAATTACTGCAAAAAGAAATATTCCAAGAAAAGCCAAAGAATGTTTTGCTAATAAGAAAAGATACCAGGAATGACGGCACCACCAAAACAATGGAAATGTAAAATAAAGAAGTAAAAAGTAATTTGGAAAAGGAAAAGCTATTCAAAGAATAAGAACTAGATTGGAGATCTGATAAAATTCCTTTTTCTGAGAAAGGAAATGCAATTAAACAAAAATTAATTAATGCGAATTTGAGAAAAAGAAAAGACAGTTATTCAGTTAGATTGTGACCGCTGAGCGAGAGAGATTCATAAAGATGTATGAATAAAAATGTTTAAAATGACAGGGTAAGCACCACATGTAAAGGGCTTTACCACCTGCAGCCGATGCGAACTGACTCTACACTGCCTGCCCGCAGAAGAACCTAGGAACCTCATGAATACTCCGTATTGCTTAACATAGGACGAAATAGAAGAGAATCATGCATCCAAAATATGAATTAATTCGGTTTGAAAATTATATTATAGAAGATTTCAATTACGGCTCATCCATTATTTACGGACATTTAAATATCGGACTTTACAGAAAGAAACTATATTGCGCTCTCATAAGGCAAACTTCGAATGCTACAAGATCACGGAACTCAACTTGATACACTACGTAATTCATTATATTCTGATCCCACACCCCGGGGTTCGTAAGGTAACGTGAACTATATTTTTTTTTATATATATAACTCGGAATTGCTTATAGCTACCCTCATAAAGACTTTATTAAAGTATTTTATAGCATGAAATTATTGCATACAACTGTAAACTAAATTTTTTTTTCTTATATATAAATTAATATTTGTTCTAGATTAAATATTTTATTGCTTCATTTATGGTTTGGGGAATATATTATATATTTTAAATGGGAAGGATAAGAATTGATTTTACATAGATTATGTTTAAATATTAATAATAAAATTTTATACATATTTACCTTTGCGTTAAAGTTATTCATTAATTATTGTTTACATTCTCCTATCACTTCACGTGCCAAATAAAATGCAAATGATTCAAATATGTCCGAGGTAAACAGATACGTTTATGAGTGCATTGTAGGTTACATACAAACCCATATTTTTTTTTTGTTATTATCTCCGTTCATCCGATAGGTTTTCCTCCCCACCCTGGGAGTGAACTAGCTTGGGTCAGGCACCTCGTTAATTGGGAAATATAATTCTCACCATAATAGTGAGTTTGGCGCTTGAGGTCACTGATAAACTGACGCTCATAAATATATAATCTCCCGTAGATATTTTTTTTTTATATTTAGATCTTACTCAGGAGACAAGGGCTACCGGAAACTTTCATTTCATTTGTCTTAAATCCTATTTACGCAATATTTTTAAAAAAAAATTGCGTCATGTAAATAATACTTGTATAAATAATTCGTATCAGAATTTTCTTTGGTAGATAGTATTTAAATATTACCTACAGGTGTTATGGCGACTAGACAGCCATAGAAATTCCATCTAGTCTACGGTATGGCTCACGTGTCCATTTTTTTAAAGATCTATTATATATTTCTTAAGTAGTCAAATGTCGGAAGGGATGATCAGAAGGGGTGGCCGGTTAAACTAGAGAGGCTTATTTTCATGACATGCATTTTGTTTTCCTGTGTTGAGATTATGTCCTCACACTTTATACCTAGGAAAAAGGTATTGGAATCTGCCATAGTATTATGCGACTATATAATGTTGTTTTGAAGAGGCTGTCTTTATTGTTTGATCCCTCATGATGATGTCTAGTTATTTTCCACTGTGTATGGTGAAGTTCTTGATGTTCTAAAATTATATGGCAACGATAAGGTAGAGTTAGATTCAGGGACACTTGTTTATCTATAGTGCTTAGCTAAATAGAATAGTGTATGTATTGTGCTGTTGTACTTTGTCAACAATTTACAAGCAAACCACAAAACTTACTAGTAATTTTAAAACTTATTTTATGTATAGCATAATAAGAAATACACATGTGCAACGTCACTTTATTGCCATGAAGCAGTACTTCGCCGATGGATCGGTAAGACATTTCAATAGTTAGAATGATTATTTTATGTACTATAGGCAAAGTTTAGTATCCTGCATACATTTGATTTCTGGTGTCTGTTTCCATATTCATGTAACAAATTTCTTCATACTAAACAGTAATAACTGTCATTTGTGCTTAATATGATAATTGCCATTATCAAATTATTGATTAATAAAGTTTAGTTGTATTTTAATGCTTTCAATAGCATATTATAAGTCGATATTATGTTTCTAAACATATCAGTTCATCAAAACTGATATACCGATACTTAAATGAAATATACCTTGCTTTATATTGTTTCTAAAATAGATGTATGTTTTTCAATTGTTTATTATTTTTAAAAAAGTTGTAAATAGTATAAATAAATATTGGTGTTTTAAGAATATATTTAGTTGTCTGTGGTCTTATTGCTAATCATCATCCATATTATTATTGTTATTAACACATTATTAATTAATACAGTATATTTTATTATGCATTAATGTATCATAATAATTTTGGTAAACTTTTCCATTTAATGTACATTTAGAATTTATGATTTATTGATTAGAATACTGTAGATCTTAAGTCCATGTCTTATTTTAAATAATATTTTAATGATCTATTGATTTTGGAATAACATGTTTATTTCAGTCATTAGATATATCATTCACTGATCTTGATCACATTTCTCATGATTATTTAATAAAAGAGAGTTTGCAAGTTATTGTGCTTATTTTATTAAGAACTTACTTGTACTTTATAAAGCTTAAAAGTTCATATTACTGTTGGTGTTGGAATTGCCAAATATTGTTTATTAATTCTATTTTGTTTTATGAGCTGTTTTATGTGTTTTATTTGGGTAGTGGCAAAATCCCTCTCACTGACTGAAGTATATCTTGTAAAATGATTTACGTTATTGGAAACCTGAAAAAAGTAAATTGTTAATTCTTAATTGTAATTTTGAAGTTATGGTAATTTTTATGTCTTAAGTTATTTGTTGTGCTTCGGTTGAAGTTATGTTTATCTTCACAGTTTTATTATAATTCAGTATAACTTTAAATTTCTTCTTTTCATGGTTAAATATTCTGATTTAATCAAGCTCAGAACTCATACTTTGTTTCATTTTGCCTTAATATTATTTAATACAATAGTAGTTTATAGCCCAGGATCTCATTCTCCATCATCAACATTGTTTTCATATTTCATCTTTATTTTTTTTTCTTTTACTTCTTTATCTTCATTTTATTTTAATTCATCATCCTAATTGAATCGTCCTTCATTGGCTTCTGTTCTATTATCATCTCAATCATTCGTTATCCTAATACATCTTCTTTCTCTTAAGCTCATTTGTTTTCATTATTTAATTATTATTTATTTCCATCATCTATTTATCATTTAATTCATAATTCAAATTCCATATTCATCTAATAGACCTGATTATTAATTATTTATTGGTTTACAAGTATTCAATTTATCTAATAGTATTTTGCTATGGATTTTGAAGCTAATTTAACCGATGTCGATACTAGAAGTTATTATCTTCATTGACACTTATAATATCTTTATTTTAACATTTCTTTTTATGCATATACTTTTAATATTCGTATAGTGAGGGTTACAATATTTATATATATTGTACCATTTATTGATATACAGGGTACAAATTACTATTTAATATTGTGTATCATTTAAATAAAAAAAGAGAACCCGATCTTTAATTTTATTTTTGTAATATAATGTTGTTTTAAGAAAACGTACAGTGAAAGTTTAATTTTTTTTTTTTTAATATAAGTTAACTAAAATAAATTCAGTGTTGGAAAGTGCATACTGAATAATTGATTCAAATAGTGGAAGAAAAAAGATTGCTGTCAGAAAGTCCGACTTTCTGATAGTAATTAAAAATGGCAGAAATTCTTAATGAGAAAACAGACTTTGTAATAAAAAAAAGGAGAATAATGTAGAAGTTTATAAAATAGAACAAAAGGTAAAAAGGAATATGCGCAGAACTTCTAAAAAAAATCTGGGAATATAAAAGGAGCCGACAGATTTGAAAAGTGTCTTTTGTCATGTTGTTCCAGAGAGTGTTGAGCAATTTGAAGTGCCTCATATTTTTTTTTATACAAAAAAAAATATTAATAAAATGTGTCCACTTAGATACGAACTGAAATCGCTCGCCATGAGTGAGTAGAACTCTTTCGTTTGCCGACACTTTCTCTCGAGAAAAGTCATCTAGATCGTCGTCTGGCTCTACCTAAATTTGATCGGAGATTTGGAAGAAGTGAAACTAAAAAAAAAACAACTACTGCGGACTACCCACTGACTGAATTGGACGTCGGAGGATCAATGACTTATTTAAATATCAACTTACCGGTAAGTTAATGGCCATAACTTTTACATAAAGCTTTATAAATAGAGATTTGAATGAAATGTTATCCCATAATTTTTTTGGATCGAAATTTATGAACTGAGAAGTGAACGAAACTGTTACCACGAGAAATAAGACACCAAATAGTTATTACTTCAATATTTGAATCAAATTATTAAATTCATATGCATAATACTTTCCAATTTTATAATTTTGTCTTAATCTTAAATATTAAAAGTTTGACGGGCTAGAATAAATCTTTATTATTAGCTTAACTTTCATTGTGTGTATATAAAATTAATATTATATGTAAGTTTTATATTTAGTTATTTAAATTCAAATTAGTATACAAATTACCTTTGCTAAATAGATTTATTTTTCTTAATTAAGTCAAAGGGGAATATCTTCTAATTAACAGGAATTTTAATCCAGATCGTATAATTATTACTTTACGAGTTACAATATGTTCGACACAGGCTCAGTGGGTCCAACGACTCTGGCGCCCTCATGTGGAAATTAAAAAGTGATCCAGCTCACAATTGTACTCGGTAATAATTCGAGGCCGAGCTGATCAGGAAAGATAGTTGTGTTTTTAGAATAATAATGAAACTTTCTTTTTTTTTTTAAATAAAATAAGTGAACATTTATTTTTCTTTTACATAACTTGATCAACTCGCGCATTTATAATGCGTTTAGAGGCCTAGAAATACGGAAAACGTTACAATATATATATGTATATTTAGCTATAATCCTTACCCATCCAGTTCTTATTGTGATTACGGCAGTTTACTTCTTTTTTTATGGCATGACTTTCTGTTTTAAAGCAGACAATATTGCATTCTATGCATTATCAATGTTCGTTTGTATGCAATTGCATAATTCTGCATTTTTTTGAAACTTGGTTAATGTTTTCTAGCCACTCGTGGAAATTAGTCCTTTGTTAGCTACTGACATAAATTGCTAAAGGTGGATGGAGTATTTAAATAGGACTTCAGTATTATACAGCTCTCAGAAACTATTCTAAGGGGAACTGTTTGAATCAGCGGATTTTCCTATCTTCACAGAATTCTTTGAACGAAGGGTTTGACTAGACTACTATCATTTTTCTTTTCAGACCTATTTATATATTTCTCATCTCCTGTATCTTAGGAGCCTATACATGTGGTCTATCCCTGAGACCATGGCCTATTCATGAGGCCAGTATACACTACTGGACTATCCTACGAGCTCAATCATCTAGGTTTAGTGCTGAGCCTATTCTTCAGAGCATCATGAACACACTGCATCCAGGCAGCCCTGCTCAACTATACACCCACCATAAACATGAAAAGTACAAATTCATGAATCACTTCCAAAGTGTCATTTTACTAAAGAAATTATTTAAAATTTTGTTATCATATATAACTCGACTCGCCAACAGCTGTATATATGTTTATCTATGCTTCTCTGTCTTTAGATATGTCAGCATATATATAATTACTTCATCAGCAAGCTGGAAGATTTTTCTTGGTATGTTTGGTTTTAATGATTGTCATCATTAGGAAAAATATAATCCATGTAAAATGTTGGTCTGTAGTTGGGCTCTTAACTGTCCAGGATTATTCCAGGCAAGCAGCTGTCTTGGTTTGATAGCAAGCAACTGTCCTCTCCATGTTTTAAGGCTATGAATTTCAGCACAAAGAAGTGGGTCATTTTCTCCATGAGAATTCAAACTCCTGCGAAGGAAAACAGTAGCAGTTCCTGAATCTACTGTCCTGCCTTCAGCTATATCAGTTCATGGTAGCTATTCTGCCAACTTTATAGTCAGCTAAAACCAACTGTTACAAACTTCAACAAGCTGCAACAAGATATTGTAACTAACTTTGCAGCTTACAAAAACTACTATCCAGACTGCAGCTGATATTTTTATCAGCCCTTTTATAGAATCATCCGAAGTGATAACACTAAATTTAAATTCATTGGGGGGGGGTCTCTCTCTAATCCCTTTTGAAAACAAGTTTGAAATTTTATCAAGGTGTGATATATATGTTTTCACTTATAAATTAATTAAAATATTTCAAAAGTACTATACTTGTTTTTAAAATTCAAAATCAGAATAAAAATATTAATTTTTATTTATCATACCTTTCTTAAATTTAATTTTAAATAATGTGTTATTTTAAATTGAGAATTAATTAACTCTTTACTTATTATATTTATTTTAGTGAGTGTAGAAAATATCTACTATAATTTATGTCTGTGTTTATTTCTACTTTTTCTTTATTTTATATATATATATATGTACACACACTATATTGTGTGCTATGTAACCCAACTGGTTACAATATATATATATAAGTAAACAGAATATTGGGTGTGAGTTAATTTACTATAATAGCAACGAGAGTAGTTTACGGCTCGAAGAGGATTGTTACCAACAAAAGAATATAGAAATAAATGGAGAAATGTGGGTGATTTAGTGTCAAGTTATGTAAGAAAGGCAGGTAGAATATTAGGCATCTGGTAATTGAATGTAAATGCTTTTAAGCAGAAAGGGTACAAATAATGAAGTTGTGGGAGAATAAATATAAACAAAGTGATTATAGAAAAAATGTGTTTTTGATTTTTATGCTGGGTTTAGAAAACATGGGGGATTTAGATATAAAGGCCACTGAATGGACAAAGATATGATTGTGGAAATGAGATGGAGGAGGCTAGAGAAGAATATGAGACAAACTTAGGATGGAGAATGGAAAAGGAATGTATGATGGCTAATAGGTTTCTCTAGGCATAATGACAGAGATTCCTCACTATGAAAAAAGCGAAGCCATAGTGCATCACATCGCAAATAGAGAAAAAATGTAGATAGTTGAAACATGTTAGTTTGACTGTCACAATATATTATAACGATCGAAATGAAAGTGAAGATCGAATCTAATCGCAAACTACGATATCTGCTCTACGGGGCGCCATCTAGGCATTTAAACCTAGAAAAATTTATAGAGTAGGCTGATACGCACTGTTAAGATTCCACTTTATTTAAATATTCAGATCGTTAGCCCAAGTCACTAGCTCAGTGGAGTAGCAGAGATAATAAAATATATATTTTATATCTTAAATATAAAAGAATAAAAGCCACTGCCAGAAATTAACACATAAAAATATTTATTTACGCACATATAAAATATTTAAATTTTGAGGAATAAATTCAACATTTTAGATTTTTCTATTAATCTTTAGTTTTACATTTAAGTAAATTACAACCATGAGGTTAATATTTATTTAGTGAGTCGATTATGAATAGACTACATAGATCTGCATTTGAAAAGAAAATATTCTTCCCAGATTTAACCTTAGGCAACAAATTTCGCAATCAAACCGGCGCCAATCCATCTGATACATTTATGTATTCAATGTAGCATGAAAATATGACAACACATAATGCTATACTGTCAGGAATGTACATCTGAACAGCAAGTAGAATTAGAGAAAAAATTGTCTCTCTACCAACCAGGAATGCGACATCTGTTGGCGAGTAGAACAATAAACATAAAACTCCATAGGAATGGACTGCGGTCCTTTGCCGTCTTACAAACCCATCCATAGGCAAACAGAAGGTGTGTGGCATATATATATAATCCTGCCCGTAGTGGATCTCATACTACATCTACAATTACACAAATATATCCAATCCATTGAACCTATTCAACTACGAAATGAATAACCTAAGATTACCCTCCCTTAATATAACTTTACAAAACTATATAGCCATTCACGCCCGACTTAAATTTAACATTTAAATACGTTCGCACAGATTATTTTTATAAATTTGTTTTTAAAATGTTGAGTATAGATCGGCTGCACAGATTCCACGGTCAAAACATCCAAATTAAATACAATCGATCAAAATACAAAATCATCGATAACGTCAATTGCAAAAGGGAATACACAAGGCCCCATGGCATTCATCGTAAAATGCCCGCATTAACATCGTTGACCTATATATTCTAATCAAATGTGAAAGCTTCAACATAATCAACCGCTAACGAATCTATGCAACGTCTATACCCAACCTAAATTTCATCATTTAAAATTTAAACAAATAATTTATACAATAAGAGAAAAAAAAAATGGAAATGATTTTTATCAATCGGAAAACATATAAAATTAAACATTATTAATTTGATTTTAAACTTAAAAAAGTCAGATAGAAGTTCATAAGCTTGAACCTAAGTTCTTAATTATTTTTAAATTTAGAGTTCATGTCAATATAGCTTACAGTAGAAGAGTCCAGGTTTCTGCTTTTAATTCCCGCGACGCCTCCATTGGAAGATAATGTTCTGGAGATGGCAATAGCTGGTTCAAGGTATCACAGTCTTTTCATTTTTTTTTATTTTTATAGAGAGTGTGGTATGTGCGTCCTACCACATCTCTCAAACACAAAACGCTGGAACTGTCAGAAAAAAACTGTATTTCCCTTTTTATATTATTCACACGGATTCAATCAACAAAACATCACTAATCCATCACTTTCGTTAGGGTCCGAGCCAAGGCTTAGTGCTTCCATTGGTCAAGCTAATTTCTCTTTATTTTCTTATCTATCTTTCATCAGATCATTTTAATTATACAAGAGCTCAAGGGCCAGTTTGGTTTTCAAACAATTTATAAACAATCATTTCCATTTGCAGATTACAAGAATTAATTAATACCTGTTTTTATTTTTAAATCTTGTACTTTTTTTTTATAAAAAAGTACGTTCAAATACTTATTTATTTATTTATTTTTTTTAAAAAAAATATTTTTAAAGTTTGGCATCTGTGCGAATGTATATACGTTTAACAAACATTTTAATTTTAGCGTTTAGTTTTTTACTTTTATTTGCGAACTTTTAAGTTTTTATTTTAAATGAATGTAACGACATATTTATATAGCGTTACAATATATAAGGAGAGAAATGTAGTTTGGGAAGTATATCCAGTAGAGAAAACAATCAATTTATCTAAAATATTGAAAGTAATTCTTAACACTGTTTTTTTTTTTTTACAGGTTTTCAAAAGATGGCTCAAATATTGTTATATATGCTCCAACAAAAGTCAAAGGAGGCAGAGAATTACAACTTCCATCTATGTCTGCTTTAACTAGTAAAATATCTAGCCAGGCCTTTTTTTTACGTATTCTTAAAGTAATTATTCAACTTCGAGATGCAGCTCGTGTAGCAGCAACCAAAACTAGTAAACCAAGTAAGTATTTTATAACAGGATATTTATGTAATTATTATTAATATTATTTTATCTCTTTAAGTTGGAGAAAATATTATGCATCTTATATATTTGATTGGGTGTGATATATATTACTAAAAAAGAAAATTGTTTACATGTCATAGTAAAAATGTAATTCTTGAGGCAATACAAAGTACAATTACCTCAACAGTCATTTCAAATTTATGTCCGACAATTTTGTCTATATCAGAATCAATACTAATCAAGAAACTATTTGAAGATTTCAAGTCTGAACTGAATGAACTGTTTAGTAATTGAATGGTTCTGTTTTTCTGATAGATATATTATGAAATATTATTATAAAACCCCCATTTTGCCTTAATTTTAAGAATAAGACATATATATATATATATATTGCACTGTGAAGCAATGTACATGTTGAAATTGTACGTTTACAATTATTAAAAAATAAACATTTTCATAAATAATGCAAAAAGTTTTAAAAGTGATAATAAATGATAAAATCACTCAGTAAATGATTGAAATAAAAACACCTCGTTTAAAGAAATAATTAAAAGTTTAATAAAAGGAAGTTTAATATAAAACTTTAAAGTTTTAAAAATAAAAAAAAGAAGAAAATACTGTTAGCCCCAGGAAAAATTAAACCCTGCTTCATTCGTAAAGTTTTACGAATTGATTTAAAAGTAATTCGGAGGAGAGAATTTAACTATAAAAGTTTAAAAATTAATCTTTTTACATGAAATTAAAATACCTTTTTTAATTTAATTTAAAGAAATGTATATATGCGTTAATAGCAAGATGTAAACATAAAGAAATGGTAGAGTGTGTGCGTGTTGGAAAAATAAATAATAAAATGATATATGAAAGTTAAATATTAAAAAATAAATGAAAGCGTATAATTGGAATTTTCCTCAATGCTTGTGTACAATCATAAGTTATATTAAAATAGAATTAGCAATGGCTACTAAGTAAAAATCCACAAACAACAGAATTAGCAATGGCCACTAATTAAAAACTGGATTAATTAATTAAAATCTTATCAAATTTAATCAAAAGCAGTGGATGAATTCTCAACAATGGATATAGCTGGCAGATATAGAAACTAATTTAAAAAAATGTCAACAGGTCCTCACATAAATAGTCATTTTTTCATTATTCATTCAGTTTTTACAATCAGTTTTCAGTCAGTGTTGTCATGTATCCAGACTCTATTTTTTCATGACAATGCAGTGTTAGCAGTCGTTGGAAGCATATGGCCAGACTCTAGCCCCAGTGCGATGGAACACCAGCAACCTGCCTGATAAAAGTGATCCCTGCCTAATAATTTGAAACCGCCAGAGATATCTAATTCTTGAATAATAGTATCATGAAATAGCAGTCACAGGAAATTCCACAGAAGCCTAAAATCCAACCGGTTGGTAAAAATTCACATGAAGAGAAAAAGATTTTTTAAAAAAGTTATTAGAAAAATCAGTAATAGAGGGAATTCAACAATTTACTCTTGCTGGAAAGAGAATAATTGATAAATTGTGGACTATGAGAAGAAAATATGCATGAAGTAGAAATGCATAGAAAAAAATATTTAAATGATATTTTGGGTAAAAGAAAAATTAATCTATTCAACAATCAATTCTTTAACTTTAGGAGAGTAAAGTAATTTGTTATAAAGTGCATAAGATTTTTTTAAATCTTGAATTAATTTATCAATTTTTTTTAAGAATTTTTGCATAATGATTTAATAAGCTTAAAATATATTTTTAATCCGTTTTTTTTTAATTAAGTCTGACTTTAAATAATAACCAGGAAAAAAAATTAAAATTTTTGATAAATTTAAATGAAACACATTTAATTTTATTGTAGGTTTTATTTTTTAAATGGGAAGTTATTAATGAAACAAAATGCTTGCCGGGGGGTGGATAACAAAAGATCAATTAAAAAGACCATTTATATCTTCAAAATTTTATCATAAATATTTTTAAAAGGTTAAAGAAGATATTAGAAATTACAGATCTTTATCATTTTTATACAAAATTTTTAGTAAGGTAATTCACCTTATCTATAGCAAACTTTTGATTTCGATCAACCAAAAGAACAAGCTGAGATTTTAAAAGTGGATTTTTAATAATACCAGACTTTTAAAAATAGAATTAAACATTTTTTAAAACAAATTTTTCAAAAAAATATTGTAAAAAGTAAAACTATCCAGTTTCATTAACCCAAAAGTGATAACAGTGATATCATTAATATATTAAAAAAAATTATAAAAGCTTTTAAATGAATTTAACATACTTGATTAAAAGTAGTTGTTAGTTTTAGAATTCAGATGTGTATTGTTTTTCTTTTTGTCTGAAAATAAATGTTAATTTAATTATGATTTGTGAAGATTTATTGTAAATTACATGTCTATAAAATATTTTGCCACATTAGTTACTGTAGAATATATTCCAGATCTGTAAACTAGTTGAAAAAATTTTACTTTTTATATTTTACTTCCAAATCTTGTTTTTAAAGATAAACCATTATTGTTATGTAGTCAGCCATATTTATATATTAAAATAACTTTTTATTTCTTTTTTATTATAATTTTTAATAACACTATTTTTTTCAAAACATTGTCTTAAAGTAAATTTAATTTCTGTTGAAAACAAAAGACATATTTTTTTTACTCATTAAATATTTTTTTCGAATCAACTTTGATAAAATTGTTATTGGTTGTGTCTCTGGCCCATTCAATTCAAAATTTGAGAATAGAGAAACTACGGCTAAGTCTTCCTTTTTCTTAAGATTTTATTACAAATTTGTTTTTGTTTTTTTTTTTCAAAAAAAAAAACAACAACAACAACAACAACATGAATATCAAATAGATATTTGCAGAATGTATACAATTTGTAGTAAATAGTTTGATTAATTAGTCAATAAATGAATTGTCTGGCATGTTCTATGGATTAAAAAAGTGAACATTCATTCAATTGTTAAATAAATAGACAACTAATTTTACTGTCAGGACAAGAAAGTTGAATGGGTGATTGAGAAAGATTTCAAAGATCCATCATTACAATATATATAATCTGGACAAAAACATTTACTTTGTTTATAATTGATAGCAAGAGTCATAGGATGTCACACAATAGTGACACTTATTCAGTAAAAATGTTTCACATAAAACTATAAACATTGAAACAATCAACTCCAAAATAGAATGGAATAGAATGTAACTTATCAGTGATTGTTAAATGGAACAGAACAATTATCTGGTAATGATTTCTGCATGTTATCAACATAATGTTGCATTTATTAGTCATTTCTCTATTGGTATTGTTCTATATATCCAAACAATTTCATATATTGTTACAGATTTACCATTCTCACATTCTTATTATAATGAAAAATATATTGTCACCTGGCCGTGTTAATAAGTCAATAATAAATGACTGATTTATATTCTATATGAGTGCATGAAAATGCATCTGTATATCAATGACTATATAAAGTCTATATGTTATGCGTAGGTATATCAACTAAATTATAAATTTAATGTGGATTTGGAGTAAAAAAAATATTCTCAAAACAAATATTTGTTATTACATAAGATGAAATAAATTTTATCTCCATATATAAAAGACATTATCGCAGCTAGTTTATTTGAAAAGGGTTTCTATTTAACTACATTATGGATGTTGTCCCTTTCTAAAGTACTTGGAAGACTATACATATTATAATTATACTCTTATATAAGTTTATATATCAATTTACTGTATAGATTCAAATTCACTCATAAGCCTGACTAACTTTCTCCTTTTTAAATCAATCATATATATATATATATGATTATAATGTATAGAACTGATAGATAAGATGAATAATGATACTAATGAAATAAAATTATGCTAAAAAAGTAATCAATTTAACAAAATGAAAAATATTTACAACTATGAATTCATAAGGTGCAAAATAATAATAAATAATTGTTTATGTGCAGGAGCATGTATATATGACTATAGTCTTATTAATTTTTTAATTCTGAATTAAATTTTTTTTATTAGTAGTAACTTTATTTTCATAATTTTAGCAATAGAAAAGATTTAATATAATACAATTTTTCTTGATAAATATTGTCATGAAGAAGACAATAATACATTTAAAAATTAAGACTTTTTTTTTTAAAAAAAAATCATAGTTAAACTTAAAAATATCTAAATTTATGAGGTAATTTATTTTAAATGTATGCAATGACACACACACATCAAAACATTTTACAGTATTTGAGTACTAAAGCTGCAACACAGAGCATGTCTTAGATGTACTGCGCCTGTTCACATTTGTAACATTCCATTGATAACTTTGTAATCTTGTGATCTGACCAAAATAACATGTACACAGATCTTAATGGTATCAGGAGGTTGATATGAATGTTAACAGTTGCAGTAGGTCTAATATATACTCTGCATTGCCGGACTAAAAAGAAGTAAAAGTAAAAAAATAGTAAAACTTTCAACATTAACAAAAAACTTTTAAGAACGACATTTAAAATAAATAAGCTTTTCACAAATATGTATGATTTTCAACATTAATACGTTTCCAAAAAAAAAATGTAATTTTCACAAATATACAAACAGCATTCTAAAATAATTTCCAAAACAGTATTAAAGAAACAACAAATCTAAATTCATGTCAAGATGGTTTTTTAAAAGTTTTCATGCACAAATGGATCTTGATAAAACATACATCAGTACTATACATTTATTTATTTGTTATATAATTTAGAAATCGGTATTATGATTTTCTCTATTTCAACAGACGACATTCGCAAAGATAAAACATTCATAAATTAAAGATGTTATCTAATGTACGCAAAGTCAAGCATTCACATTAAATAAATATTTTTAAATATCGTATTTTTTCAAAAAACATTCATACACGTTCATCAATTCTTTTATAAAAAATACAATGATAATTTCTAGTCAGCAGTTGATTTCATTGTTTAATATTAAATTCAAGCAATCATTAAGATCATTACGGGACCCACTTTTTTGGACCATATATTCAGAAAAATCACAATTGTAATTTATCCCTAATAATAATAAAATTAATCTATTTTAAGATTAAATTTACAATATAATAACAAAAGGTTAGTTTTAAAATTAAAAAAGAAAAGTAATATTTTAAATATTAAAGTTAGACTTAATAAATCAAAAAAAGATAAAGTTTTAAAGTTATGAAAGATTTTTTCTCTCCTCATGCTTGTCAGGAATTTGCTTGTCAAGAATCGTTTTGTTGCATAGTTACAGTTGAACAGTTTTGTGCATGATCATACTCTTGTATCAGCGCCATTAAAAAAAATGTAGAAGTAATAATAATAGAATTACTACAATCTAAGAAGGATATTAACCATCCTTTAAGATAAAATGTTTATTTCAGTCCTTTCTGAAAATTTTATTCAGGGATTTAATATCTTCATAGAATAATAATTCAAAATCCATTTTATGTGAAATATTTTTTTACGTAAGTTTCGGCCGTTGTGTCTAGCAGATATATTGCAGTAAATATAAGTAATATTTGCATTTTCCATCGGTCAAAAACATCAGTAGCATACATTATATAATATAAATTATTTATTTAATACATTTATCGGTAGACATGTAGTCCATGAATTAAAATAAATATTTCTTTAAATTTTTTTTACTATTTTTATCCTTTTAAAGTGTATATCTTTTCACTAAATATTTTTCTTTTCCAGGTAAAAACAGTTCAATCATTCAAAGCATATATTAACTGATATAATTTCAATCTTGTAAAAAAGATGTATCAGAGTTCATTATTTCCAGATAAAAAAATTTTTTTAAGTATATAATTTTATTTATTGATTTGATCAATAGCAAGTCCTTTTAAAAGCATAAAAAGACATTCAAAAGTCATTTTTTTCAATTTGTCTTTAAATATATTGTAAAATATATTTATTGTAAAAAAAAAAAGTCCACTCCATTCATACTATTTATAAACATTTCAAAGTCCTTACACAAATCTCCGGTGTTGCAATATATTCCTTGACATTTAATGTTCATAATCTCAATAAGTCGCTACTATCATGTTCCATAGAATAATTGAGGTCCTGAGCTAAGTTCAAGTAAGAATAGACTGACAGGGAAATTTGATGTTTAGTGAATCATTATTTAAATAGTTAGTTAAATTATATTTTTCAAAAAACACTTTTAAGTAATACTGACACAATATATAAAAAAAAAAAAGTTATAAATTTCAAATTAAATCTGTAAAACACTATCACTAAAATCCACTGAAAATCTCAAAATGACTCTTGACTGGCTTCAGGCTCTCTTTTTATACTGGACTTAATTTCCTGATTTCATTGTGCAATATTGCTTGTACAAATTGCTAATTTACAAAATTGCATCTATATCACCTTTAAAATTGAGTTTAAAACTATGAGTCATCACTTACTAATTATCAAATTATTTAATATGTTAAATATTAAATATTTTTATCTGAAAATTAAATATTCTTATTAAAACAATTTTATTTATTTAAATAACCTGAAATTGACCTAATATAAAATATTAACATTTAAATAAAATGATAATTTTATTTATTACTTTTCTAATATTATCTCTAGATTTAATATTGGTTACACTTTATTATGTATCAAATTTTTGTTAACAAGCTAAAATTAAAGTTTCCTTCCCTAAATTTTTGTAAGCCTACATATTCACACAGTCACCTCTAACCATGTGATACTTCACACTTCAAACTAATATTAAATTAACTATCATTTAAATAATATTTTAGACAAAAATAATTACTTTTAACCTAAGGAATCATTAAAAAAAAATTTTTGCATTAAAGTATATATGAAGGGCGTTATTGTAAGCAATATATATGAAACCTGTAATATAAAATATTTACTGCTATAATTAAGCTATTCTATTTCTGTGGTATTTTTTAAATATAATAAAAATGGTTTTTAAACAACTTAATTGTATCATTTTATTATTTAATTCGCCTTACAATGAGTTCAAACTATAATATCTTCATAGGCTCCTATCTAGTGGATTTGAACCCTACTACCTATGACATTTAAATTATATGTTAGAAAATAGCCTAATTTAAATTTTTTTTAAATATAACTACTTTTCCAACCCTACCTAACTATCTGCACCAATTATAAAGGGTACAATATATATTGTAAATAATAAGAATGTGAATATTTATAGTTTGTTGGGACTCATTGTAAAAAAAGATAAAAAGTATAAAAAATATATATATATATTTTTCCAGTAATTTTATTTATCTACTAGTCTTAATTTTTGGTTTTTTCTCTTCAATAATTTATTGATTAAAACCATCAAAACATCATGGGGTCACTATTTCATATGCTTACATAGGCTGTTACTAACAATAACAAACTATCCACACAGTAGTTTGACCAAGTGCAAGCCTTCATAATCAACGGATGCAGGAGTGTTTATGCATAAATTTCCTATCTAGTGTCTACTCATCCATTATACTCAGACTAGTTTTTAGTTTGTGGCTTTCATCATTAAGGACACTTGAATTTGAGAGCACTGCATCTAGATCTTAGGATCTAATGTAACCCTTCAGCAGCCTTCTTTTATTTATTTGGTTAACTATAAAGCTAGAGATCCAATATGAAAAACATTTTAATGTTTTCATCGCAGCTCATTTTCTTGTATAATCATATAGATCTAAACTCAGTTTAGCTTCTATACATTTTTTTGTTTTTGCTTTTTCAAAAACCATAGTCACTATAGTCCTAGGTATAAAACCATCAAAACATCACCTTATTTACCCAGGCAGTTAATAACAATGGCAAATTCTCCATACAGTAGTGCCACCAAATGCAAGCCTTCATAATCGATGAAGGAATGTTTCTGCATAAAATCTCTATCTAGTGCCTACTCATCTTGCACTTGGTGACACTACAGTATGGAGAGTTTGCTAATTTATTGATTAGTTTTAACTTTTTAAAAAATAATAAGAGATATAAATAAGTAAAATTTTATGTACTGTTTAACAATTTTTTTAAAAGAAAGGAAAAAAACAAGGTTTCACTATTTTTGTTAGGAAATATTGTTTTAATTAATTAAAGTGCTTTATCTTTCGAAAACAAAAAAATTTCAAACAAATATTAATACTTCTTGAAAAATATGATAAACATTAATATTAAGACTAATTATTCTTCTTCTAGAAATAATGTCTAGCTTAATAAATCATTAGTAAAAGTTATTAGTATATTTATTCCATAAAGTAGTATCAAAGTTATAAATGCAGAAAATTTGAAACGTGTCAATTAAACTATAGCAATTTGCTATCTATATATATTCTGAATAAATAATGATGATATGTGATGTGAGCCAACTGATGAGTGCTGGTTCAGCATGAAATGCACTTCTTGGGGATCATTTATTTTTTCACATGTCTTTGATCACGTGTTTCAGTAATGTGTGAAGGAACTGATGTTTGAAATATATTTAGAATATATATTTATATGAAGTTAAGTTTATGTATTTTTAAAAAACATACTTGAAAAAATATAGTGGATGTTTCTGATATATCATAGGGTCAGAGGTTGATCAAAATTCTGGGCTGATGGGTTAGTTGTGAAAGGAATGAGCTAAGATAAAAGATGCGCTGATAAAAAAAAAAAACTTGCAAATATTAAGATCCTATATATGATTCCACTTATTACAAGTATATCTGAAAAGGTTTGGCTTCTATTTTATTATTTAAAGAACTTTGTATTAAAAAAAAAAAGTATTATTGTGATGCTATTTTATAATGAATTAATTTTTTGATTATTTGAAATATTTTTTTTTTTTTTTATTAAAATTTTTTTTGCGGCAGTAGTACTTATACTAAATTCTTAATGGAGCACAATTCATTTTCTGAAATTTTTCAAAGTTAGAAAATAATATAAAATTTCAGCAATATGACTCCAGTAAATTTATGAAGTTAAAGTGCTGTTTCTATATGATCTTCAAAAATAGAAATGTATTCCAAGATAGTAAAATATGTTGTTATTTTATTTCAGTAGTCACATCAATTCATTACTGTTCAAATTTTTTATTTGAGAAACAAAAAGTATATTTTTATTCTGGATTTATTTAACATATGTTTTCTAGGTTTGATAAAATTTAGATAATAAACGGTTACAATTATGGATGTATGGAAGGAAATACGAAAAGAAGTACATGATGTCTTAGTGATAAGGGTGATGTAATGTACAAGTGCACACATTGATAAGCTTAAAGGGAATATGTGCTACCTACATAGTCAATTGTCCATAACTGAGCTACTGCAAAATCAAAATTATGAACATATTTTATTAGATTATAATTGAACTATCATGCCTCTGAACATAGAATGGACACATTATCATCTGCAATAAAAAATAATCTATACTTCAGCTAATGATAAAGTCAAGCTAAATGTTGTCAATCATTCTTGTTGGTTTTCTGGACACAGGAAATTAATAAACATTTTATCTACTATTGTAATTAACATAAGAAGTTTATTTTATGGCAATTACTAATTGATACAAGTAAATTTCTTTATAAATTTAAAAAAAAAAAAATTATGATAATAATCATTAATTTTTATATTTAGTTAAAAATAAAAAGGTTGTAAATTAATAATTTTTTTACTTCTGGAAGTATACATACATTTAAATGTAAATAATCACATTGTTTTAATTTTTAGAAGTCATTAATAGGAAAGAGTATTTATATCTGTATATATTTTAAAAAGTTCTTGCAACCATTTAAAAAAATACATATGTATTTTAGTTATTTCCAGAGCTTCATTAGAAGCAGAAGCAGAAGCGATTTTAGAAAATTTTGGACGGAGAGACCAGCCCTGTGCACCTCAATCTTCTGCACAAAATGTTCAAAGCATAGATGCAGTAGCTGCATCTTCTGGTGGAGAAACTCCAATGGAAGTAGATGCAAATGTTGCACCTCCACCACCTCAGCCTCAGCACCAGTTATCTTTAGAACCAAGTAAAGAAAATTTCTGTGAATTTCATTTCTTTATATATATATATATTTAGAATATTGGTATGGCTTTATGTATAAAATTATATTAATTACCAATTTTTTTTTTTAGGCCCAGTTGTGGTAGATGAATCAAAAAAGACTGACAAAAAAGAGGAAATATTTATTTTGCCTAGATTGAGTGATCAGTTGCAACTTGATGAACTGTGGGAAACACTCAGTGAATGTCTTATTGAGCTGGCTGAGACGCCAGATCACCATGCTGTGCTGGTATTGCAGCCAGCCGTAGAGGCATTCTTTATTGTACATGCAGCAGAAAAGGAACAAAAGCCAAAAGAATCTAGAGCAGAACAACGTGAAAATCAATTATCTCATCTTCAAGCTGAAGTTGCACCTCTTTCTCCAGTTCCTTTAGTAGCCCAGTTACCTCCAGAAAATTCTTTGTCTAGAGAAAATTCCGTAGTCACCATTGCTTGTACTATGCCACCAGATACACAAAAATTTCTCAAGTTTGCTGGTAAATATGTATATATTAGCGTATATGCAAAATAATTAAAAAAATTATAAATATTTTAAACGAACTTCACTTTTTTTTTTGATTGGATTTGGATATAATAATATTTTTTATTTCTAGAATAGTATTTAATAAGTATTCATTATTTTTTAATTAAATAATATATTAGACTTTCTTTCTAATGTTTGAAAACTTATTCAAAATGCAAAGCATACTAACATGTGTTACATTTACTTAGAATCAGTGTCAGTAAAATAATATTAAAAATGCTTTTAAAAAAAATTCATTTCATTTTTATTTTTTTAAAATACATATAAATACAATGAAAAATAAATTTTTTAATAAATTACATCAGAAAGCTTAAGTAAAACAACTAATTAATGTAATTTTATGCAAAAGGATTACGATAATCCAATTTAACAAAAATTAACAGTTCTATAATTAATATAAGATTATATTATAATCTTTCTTTCTTTTTAAAAATTATACTCATTAAAATATTACTCTCAAAAAACGTGTGATGAAAATTATTGATGAAATGGAAAAAGATAAGTGATATTAAATTTTAAAATTCAAACTGCTTACTGAATTCAAAATGAAATATGGAGTGAGGTGTTTTTGTAATGTTGTATATTGACTTTGGCTACAATGAAAGCTTCTACAGTGAACAGATTGTCCAATGATTACTTTTTCCCACTAAATTAATATTTGTACAACAAATTCAAATATTAGGACAGCATACATCTTTGTCATTTAACTCTCGTTTCATTGTACCCATTTAACAAATGGAAATGCCATCTATATATATTTTTAATTATCTTGCTATGTATGTATAATAATTTTAGCAATAAATCTGAAAAATGGAATTAAAAGTTTATATAAAGTTGCCATCAAAAAAAAAAAAATCCAAATGAAAAAATTGTCAGAAAATAGTATTGGCTGTTGTAGCTTGTTCACCAGACATTCCAGAGTTTTCCCCCATTTTTAATATTTTGTACCACTTTTTTTTTTTGTAAGTTCACATATCTGTTAAATTACTGGCCAAAAAAAAAAATTCTAAACCAGGATAGCTAAATGTGGTCTGTAGATTTTTATAGTTTGTTTATGCTTCTAAAAGTCCAATTTTGTTTTCATCATGAATCAAAATAATGTAATGTCAGTTATGACCAGAAAGAAACGATTTCCAATTGAGGAGACATAAATATTTAATATGTATTTTTTTACATTTATATTGTTGATATTGTATTATATTTTTTCTGTTTAAATAATTGTGGTGAATACTAACTTTAGATCTGGAATGGATTACCCTTAAATATGTCTATCTTAATGTAAGATACAACAAATAGATGAAATGACCAACAACTTTCTGGAGTTAATTGCCTCTTGTTTAGAAAACCTTTATTATGTTTTATTTTTAAAGATATTAATCTAATAATTTTTTCTATTAACTCATTTGGCAGTCATAGTAATCATCTTAAAATTAATCTTGATATTTAGTATTAAAAGTATTTTTGTTTTCAAATCTAAAGTTAATGTTTTATTTTATTGTTTCATAAAGCATTTTAGTGGGTTTTATAGCATTTGTAATGAATTTTTAAGTTAAATATTATAATTATTATATTTTATTATAAAATTAATGACTCATTGGATATTATTTAATGAATGTTATACAACTATTTAATTAAGCATTGTTTATTTAACTAAATTGTATTAGGAATCTTAGGTATATTAGAAATATTAAGTTTTCTTTTTAAAAGTAGTTATTTCATTTATTTATACTTTGTATGTTTTTTACATTTTCAGAGACACACAGAACAGTATTAAATCAAATTTTGCGTCAGAGTACTACTCATCTCGCAGATGGTCCATTTGCTGTGTTAGTTGATCATACTCGCGTACTGGATTTTGATATTAAACGACGCTACTTCCGTCAAGAACTTGAACGCATGGACGAGGGCATTCGTCGAGAAGATTTGGCTGTTCACGTGCGCAGGGAACATGTATTTGATGATTCTTTCAGAGAACTGCACAGGCGGACAGCAGAAGAATGGAAAAATCGATTTTATATAGTTTTTGAAGGTATATAAAAATATACCTGAAATATACATACATAAATACTCATAATATTTTAGGATATTTATATATAAATTATCAGGTTGTAAGTTTTTTTGATATTAATACAGATGTCAAGATCTATAACTAATGTATTTTCTTTTTTTTTTTTACTTTTGTCGACTATTTGAGAGTGCGATGTGTGGAGAAACATATATGTATAGTCAAAATAAGAGTCATAGATCACATGACCCCATTCTCTTAAGCTTGTAAGTTATAAACAATGAGGATTGCCAATTCCTCAACAAGATTTGTGATAAATGCTTAGCTAGAGAAAGCATTTAAATTATCTCTGTCAAGGGTAGGTTCAGACAAAAAACACCAACCCAAAGCCAGCATTTAAGTAAAAGTTATCTATTGAGTGGAAAATCTGAAATTTTCAGACACCTACATGTCTTCAAACCCAGCTATCCAACTCATATAGCTATATGGGACTGAGAGATCTTCAGCCATACTATATATTAGTAGTCTTAGCAATATAACATTGCAGAAGACATAAGGCAGAGACTATAAATAGTCAAAATAAGAGTCATAGATCACATGACCTAATTCTCTTAAGATTGTAAGATATAAACAATGAGCATTGCCAATTGCACAACAAGCTTAGTGATAAATGCTTAGCCAGAGAAAGCAACTAAAAATATTTTTTTCATTGTCTATTGGATGTTGAATTTTAATTATTTCTTAGTTTTAAAAGTTGAATAATACTTTCTCCTCAATAAATAATTTTTAAAATATATATATAATCTACTTCAAAATATTAAATTTGGTTCAGTTTTCACGTAATATATTCTTTTTTTTTTCTATGAAAATATGAGTTTTTGTATTGATAATTCCAAAAAGTTATCATGTTTAAAATAAATACTCTTGGTTTTTTTTCATTATATTAAAAATATCAATGATGATATATCTTCATTCATGCTAATAATTGTAATTTTCCAACTGGCTTAATATAAACCAAATTCAAATCTTAATCCTGATGATTGATAAGATATTTTAAATTGATGTAGTCACAAACATTCGTCTAATGAATAAATAAATATGTAATTGGGAAAAATGATCATTGTCAATAAAAAGTATACAAAATTGACACTTTAAATAAATTAAAGATCATTATCAGACCAATGTTATTTTTCTAAAAATACAACTTTTACATCAATTTCATATTCTAGTGTTTAAACTCATAACTATTAATATTTTTTTAAAATTATTGATAACTTTTTTCTTTTCTCTTTTTTCCTATTAATCTTCAAACTTGTCTCTTATCTGCAAATATTATATTATCAGCATAACTTTGTATATATGAATCTTTCTATTCGCCAGTGAAAACTTATCGAAATACATTATTAAAGATTAATTGAAATAGGAAATATGCAAAATCTTTGTCTTATATATATATTTGTAATGAGATAACTGAATCTTACAAATACTGGTTGCTTTTTTTACAGATGATTTAAATCATGTCTTTTTTCAGTCTACTTTTTTTTTTGGGAAAAAAAAAAAATTATCCACCAAATAATTCACTTTCTAATATGAAGCTTCTCCTTAAAGTCAATGAAGTTGTTGCACTAAAGAGTTTGCTACTAACTTCCAAAGTGTATTTTGTACTCGTAATTATTTATATGGATTGATCACCAATACAATTTAGCAGTGTGATACATTTATTAGCTTTTGTATCCGAGTTTGTTCACCACAGTCTTTGCATACATATGCCTATTAATTTTAAACGAAAATGCCAATTTGTTTTTCTATTAGGCAAGTATATATTATATATGTGTGTAAATACTCCTTCACTTTTATATTTTCATGACTAGCAGTAATTTACGAATCGTGTATTAATTAAATTATTATCAATTTCTTAAGCAGTGAAAAAACAGGCAAAAGTTTTGGCAAAATTATTTATGAAATATTTAAATTTTAAAGATATATTTCATTTAAAGAATCTGTTGGTGATATTAATATTTAGGAAAGATGAGAAAGAGGAGTTTAGAAATTTTATGTCAGTTTGTACACAAGGAAAGATTAGAATAAATTAGTTTTACCATTACTAACATTCAGATCTGAGACTTGATACTTAATAGAAAATCACACAATATATATAATTATGAATAAATATATCTTGAAAAAGTAAGAACATGTGATCAAAAACAATATACTTGGGTGAGTGAACAAACAGATATTATCAATAGATGAGGCTAGGATAGACTTGTTACTAAAAGAGATGCCAATAGATGGACAGTATAAATTTTAAAGTGGCTTCAAATATATCTTGTAAAAGACATGGAAAGAGAGCCCATTTAAGACAGTTGGGTAAATAAGTATGCTAGGTATAGAAAAGCTGTAGATCAAAGAAACTGAAGCAAATCATGTTTGAAATGACATAGAGAATGTGTGTTTATTGCTATATTTATTAGCATCAATACAAAATGTAAATAACATATTTATGGCATTATACACGGTCTAATTCAGAATTATTGCAGTATACTGTAATCTTAATCTTCGTTACAATAAAAGAATAATACTTAAAAGATGAAATGGATAGGGCATATCAGAACAATAGATGATTTGACCAAGTAAAGATCATAAAGTAGATCAAAACTAAGAAACAATATTATTTATTAAACATCTTGTAACAATTTGTCCATTATTTCTACTCTTTGGAAAAAATTATATGAAGCCCATTCTACATGTTGAGCAAATTCTGCCATCAAAATTTGATAAATTTTTCAAAGACATGAGGTATATATAACAAAAGATGCAAGTGCACTGAGAATAAGTCATTGAATAAGAGTATTATTAATTATTCAGTTTATTACATTTTATGATATTAGATAATACAGCTTTGAATAAACTTGTTTATAAAAACATTTATATCAGTCCTCTGATGTCTGATGTAAATATTCATGTGCTTTTAAATTGTCTACGAAATGAAAAGGCACTTCAGCATCAGTATAATTTTTTTTGTCTAGTTCAGTTATACTGACATTTAAAAATATTAAGAATAATTCTATTTATCTGTTTTTATTGTTATGTTGTTATTGTTCTGTTTTATTATTGATTTTAACAATACTTTTTAGTTTTTTGTTTGAAGATAGAACACAGTCTGACATAAGAGAGCTTAATATATTTTTATTTTGCATTAGTTTATTTTAAAATCTTATTAGTTTTAAGATTTAAGTGCATATATTAAACATGCTTTTCAATATATATACTTTTTTTTTTCTCTTTTTCATTGATTGAAATTGATTAATTATTTAAGGTGAAGAAGGTCAGGATGCTGGTGGTCTATTACGTGAATGGTATACTATTATTTCTCGGGAAATTTTTAATCCAATGTATGCTTTATTTAAAACATCTCCAGGTGATAGAGTTACTTACATGATTAATCCATCATCGCATTGCAATTCCAATCATCTTAGTTACTTCAAGTTTGTTGGTCGTATTGTTGCAAAAGCCATTTATGATAATAAACTTTTGGAATGTTATTTTACACGGTCATTTTATAAACATATCCTGGGCAAGTTAGTGAAGTAAGTACCTTATATAGTAATATTTTTTGTTATTTAAATTATTCATTGTGGTCAATTTTTTATTTTATGTAATAAAGTTTATATTAAAACATTCAATAATAAACTACCAATTTTTTTGTATGCAAACATGGATATAAATAATGCAATGTATTTTTTGCTTGGAGAAAAACTGATGGATATAGATTTCATAGATTGGAAGCCCTTATTTGTGATTTTATATAAGGCAATATAATAACTAAAGAGTCATTTCATCATAACTGGACATGGGATAAGTGTTTCACTAGGCAAATGATTATTTTGTTTAGCATTGCTGTAACATTTCCCCATGTTCCTCATCCTATTTCACAACAAAATTTTTTACAGCACTCATTTGCAAACATCTTTCCTGAGCCCATCATTCCATAACAATCTATCAAACTATTTTTTTATGTTTTGCTTTTCTGTAAAACATTGTTGATTTATTACCTCTTGCTATTCCTATGACTCTAGTCCATCTGTAGTTAACCTAATTTTTATTTATTTTACATGTATTTGTATACAGTAACATTTTTGATTATTTATTTCATTATTCTCAACATTTTTTTTTTTTATATATATATTCTTTGTGTCACTTGCAATCTTTATTTATTTTAGAATTCAGAATCCATATTTCATAATGGTAAGTTAAAGCAGGCAAAGACACTGATTAGAACACTTTATTATGTGATAAAGAATTGAGGCATTATTTTTACATAATTTATCAAATACATAGCATACTCTTTACATTTTTTTTTTATTTCTTTCTTTCTTTTTTTTTTTTTTTAGTTAATACTGGATGACTTCTTCAATTTTCTTACCATTAACTTGTTTCTCTTATACGTAACAAATTTGTTAATGCTCTTAAATAAATTTTTGTTGCAACAATGAATTAATATAATTTATAAATTGTTTAAATCTTAAAATATTGTTGTAAAAATAAAAATATCATCAGCATTTCCAAGATGATTTATATCTGAAATTAACATTTTTCATTTTAAACCTTTAAAATTATTTAAAAAAAAATAAATTTGGAGAAATTGAATACTTTACCAAGCACTTGTTTCTATTGTGATTTTTTCAACAATTTTTATAAAGGGGATTGATTTATAAAGTGATATTTTTTAATATTTTCTTAATAATTTTGCTAGTCTGTTTAGTTTTCTGAAAGCAGTAGTGACTGCTAGTACATAATACAGAAACAAAAGTCTTTATAATATTTGTAAAACATAAACTCACAATATAAGTTTCTATTCATTACTATCTTTGAATTTTTTCATGGTACTATTAATTTCTGCCTGATCTTTTGACTGGCAAAAAATATTATTTCGTCTATATAAATGTTTTTAGTTTAACATTTATAGAAAATGGATGTGTCAAGTTTATAAACCTGAAAATTTTAAAAATCTATATCATTTTTTTTTTTTGCATAATAATAATACCATTTGATTATGCTAATTATTGCCTAATATAATTTTTTTTTTTTTAAATAATAAGTAAATTAACATAGCAATATATATATATATATTTATCAATTTATTCCTAAGGAGCATTAACATTTTAGTTATTAATATTTATTTCCCAATGAAATTTCAATTTGTTTGAAACTTGCGTATATTACTTTAACAGGAAAAAATCATTTGTGTTTCATTTTACAGTTCCTAAATTATTTTTTTTCCAAATTTATTATAACAAGTTTCACTGTCATTATACAAATAAAAACTTGAACCCTATATTTCATTTAAATCTTATCAGCCAAAATGTGAATTTTTTTATATTTAGAAATGTTTAATCTTTTAAACTTTTTTCATTCTTCAGTAAGTTTTTGAATAAAATTGTTTTTAAAGGAATGAATATCTCAAACTATCATATTAATTTAGTATTTTAAAATCATTTTATTTTTTCTTCACTTGAAGCTGTCATAATATAATGACTTACCTCTATTGAATTTATTTAAATACTTTTGAATTTATTAAATCTTTAAAGAACCATGAATACAATTTTCTCTATTATTGAAAAATTTGTAGCTGATCATTAAGATTTCCAAATTTATGTTAGAATGCACCAAACATTTTACAGGTTTATGCTCCCTTTCAATACCAAAATGCTATGCATTGCTTATGTAATATTCTTCTTGTAGATAAAAATGAACTAATTTTTTATTTTAGATATTATTGTGATGTCTTTGGGTTCATTATTATCTGTAAATTCAATCCATATTTTTTTTTAGTTTTTATACAGAACTATCTACCTTTAAAAAAATAATTCCAATTTTGCATTAAATTTAACACAGCTAGTCTTTGACTAGTTTCATAAATTTTTTCTATTTCTTCAGCTGGTTAATTGGAAATACATAACTGATTAATTTGTAAATTACATTTAACAGAGGGTTTTAGAGAAAAGCAACTAACCTATAAGTATTTGAATATAAATGAATAAGTAATCTATATATTGTGAGTTTTAATAGATGCAAGAAGTTTACCTATATTTACCCTTCATTTTTTTTTGGTGGAAAGATTGACTATTCTAAATAAATAATTTTTTTGTTTGTTTGTTTAATATCTAGACTTAAAATTGAAGGGATAATGAAAAACCTTAAACTGTCAAAAAAAATTTAATATGTAAACAACATTTAAAATTGATATGGGAAACTTTAATGTTAGAATTGGTGAATAAATGCAAGATTAAAAGTACTGAAGGTAAATTTGGTTATGATAATAGAAATGAGAGAGGACATAGACTTGTGGAGTTTGCAGACAATGAAAAATTTTATATTATGAATTCTTTTTTTTTTTGAGAAAAATCTTAAATGAACATGGAAGCTTCTAAATAAAGGGACAGCAGAATTGGATTATATTTTGATTAACAGAAAATAAGATATTTCAAGAATGTAATGTCTTTAATAAATTCATCACAAGAAGTGATCATCAATTAGTAAGATGTAAGATAGGTATTAATCCAAAATTAGAGACAAAAATTATTAAGAAAAACACTATTTAGAGTTGATATTTTTAATCTTCAGAAACATTCTTATGAATTTAACTAGAACTTGCTATTTTGATCATGATTCAGATTTGAATGAAATTAATAGGAAAATAACTGATATACTTCTATAAACTGCAACAAAGATAGTTGGTAGAAAAAAGCAGCAATTGACCAATAAAAATTTCTACTGATAGTAGAGAATTTGTAAAGAAAAGAAAAAATATAAAGATATATAAAAATGATGCATTAAAAAGGATTGAATATTTCAAATTTTGTAAAATGATGCGAAGAGTTGATAATGATATAAGAAAATATAATTGTGAATTAGCAAGGAACGCTGTAGAAGAGAATAATAGTCTCAAGAGTGTAAAACAACATTTTGTATTGGTAGGAAATTTCTTTCTGCAATAAGAAAAAGAGATAGAACTATTATTAAAAAGAGAGATGATATCATGAAATGGTAGAAGAGTTCTATCTCCTACATCTATTATATTTTCTGAATTACCCAAGATTTAAAACGAGGAAGAAATAGAAATTTTTTTGGAAAAGTTATATACCAAATGTCTAAATGGTAAAGAAGTACCAGATGATTGGAAGAATGTATTATTAATATTTAAAAAGGGTGATAAAAAAGATATTAGAAATTACAGACCAATCAGTTTTATACAAAATTTTTACTAAGGTAATTACAACTCATCTACAGAGAACATTGTATTTCCACCATCCAAAAGAACAAGCTGGATTTAAAAGTGGCTTTAGTATAGTAAATCATATCCAACTATTGAGAGAAGGACCAATGAATATGAGTTGCCATTATGCTTTATATTTGTAGATTATGAACATTCATTTGATTCTATAAGCATTTCTTCAGTGATTAAAGCATTGGATCATCAAGGTATAAGACAGGGTGACTCCATATCTCCAAAACTTGTTACAGCAGTGCTGCAAGAAGTTTTGTGGATTAAAATGGGAAGTTAAAAGAAATAAAAGTAAATGAAGATTTTAAGTCATTTAGATTTTACAGATGATGTAGTTGTTTTTGTGAATATTGCTTCAGAATTTCAGGAAATGTTGCAAGAGTTATCAGATGAAAGTAAAAAAGTAGGACTAAAGATAAATGTTCAAAAGACTAACTTAGTGTTCAATGGATTTTCTCAAAAGATGAAAATAAAGATTTATTATGATGAGGTAGAATTTAACAACTATACATATTTTTGTCAGATTATTACTGCAAATGGAAACATAATGGATGAAATTAATCATAGAATTAAATTTGATTGTAGTTCTTTTGGTAGAAATAATTTAATATTGAAAGGAAATATGCCTATGAGTTTGAAAAAGGTTTTTTGATAAATATGTTTTTCCAGGTCTTATTTATGGATCTGAGCCTTGGACACTTAATGGAAGAGCAATACAAATTTCAGACCTTTCAAAGAAATATGGAGAGATATATGTTTTGAGTAACAAGAAGAGATCAAAAATGCAATACGTGGGTAAGAGAATAAATAGGTGTTCCTGATATTATTGAAAGAATTAAAAGACAAGTGGAGTTCGGCTGGACATATTAGACTAACAATTTAAATCTTAAATGGGATTCCA
The DNA here is from genome assembly GCA_028023455.1 of Epiperipatus broadwayi. Classification (NCBI taxonomy): domain Eukaryota; kingdom Metazoa; phylum Onychophora; class Udeonychophora; order Euonychophora; family Peripatidae; genus Epiperipatus; species Epiperipatus broadwayi. The sequence goes on from JAQFVV010006254.1 coordinate 7,264,491, forward strand.
AGAGATTATAAAAGACCCAGATAGAGATCACATGTTAGATGGCTGGATGAAATAAAGTGTGCAGAGGTGATGTGGAGAAGAGAAGCTAGATGTCTGAGAGGATGGATTGAACTTGGAGAGACCTTCATCCTGCAGTGGATTGATAATGATGATGATAATTAAAAAAAGAAAGGGGACATTCTTCTCCTTCCTCTTAAAAAATTAATAATGTAAAATAAATTACTATTCACAATGAGTTCCCCCTGCAACCAATAGTTAATAAAAATCATTTTTTACCCTTTTATGTTGTCCTTCGTTCAAGTAATTTTTTTTTTTATAAATTTGAAAGTTCACATAGATATCTTTCTTTCGAAATATTTAATAAATGTAGTGGCATTAATTTTATTATTAAAAGGTAGTTATCTTCTTTTATCTAAATAATAACTGTCAAGTAATATTATTTACAATTAAAAACTAAAATAAAATTGTTTTTGAGAAACCGAAAAGAAATATCATGAAAGTACTGTTAGCTAAAATATTATTGGTAACATTTTAATCTTAGGATTATAGTTTATCAGTATTTGTTTAGTCATAAATAAAATGTTTATAAATAAATAAGAGAATTTTCTCTTCACCAATAATGTGCCATGGATGATGTATAAATATATATAATTTGGGAACTCACTATGTGTGTATGTGATTAATTTTGTTCAATAATTGGATATCTAGCTGTTTTTAAGCTAGTGGATGAAATGTAGATTGAAAACCACTCATGCAATTGTTGAAAAATGCAAAAAACATTTTTCCACTGCTCTACTGGTTTCCGTTGAAGAAGGTCTTTACCCTATGAGGTACTATTTTAAAAAACGTATTGTGTCAATATTATTGCTGTACAGAAAATATCAAGACTTAAATCTATTTTTCTGTTTATGAGAGATATATTTATTATTATATCATAAAACAATGCTTGATGACTAAGGTGATAAACATGTTCATTGTAATTATAGTTCGGAATTTGTATTTAGATTTCTTTGTTTAGCTTTTTTTTTCCAGCAGGTTTAAAAATTTTATATAATTTTTGATTGATAAGATAGTAAAAGTTTTATTTTATGGATATTAAATTGTTTATTGTGGCAATTACCAGTCACATAGCAAATGTTCATAGTCTTTGAATCAGAAAAGCATCTAGTGGCAACAAATAAACCCTGATTACAAATTCATATCTATAAATAGTAACCTCTTCATTCCATCTTCAAACTTACTGGTAATAATTTTTTTTATTTATTTACCATTAAATGTACAACATATAGATAAAATTATTTAGCTAAGATTTGAATGCATGTTTAATTTTTTTTTTATTATTAAAATATTTTTACTGATTTTTCTTAATAAAAATACCTACTATTCTCAGAGGATGTTATGGAAAAATATTTCAAATATTAAAGCATATAAGCCTATATTTCCAACTCTAGATCAGTTTCTGCTACTGCCATCTTCAGTGAGGTGCTACTGGTGAGCTCTATATATAACATTTGTAAATACAAGCTTATTAAATTAGGTCATGTGATATCTGACTTGATTTTTTTTTGTAAATCTATATTTTATTTTTAATATATGTTTGTAATATAAGTGAATAAAAATTATTTGTGATCTAATTTTATTCATATTTTTAAGTTGTTTTTGGTAGATACTTTTGTTTTTCATTGGGTTTAAAATGAATGCTATTCAAATATGCATAGAGTCAGCATTTGTTAAATGGGTTAAATATTTAATATTTGCAGCTGTAGTGTTTAAATTTTTTTATTATTTGATGAATGTTTGAAATGGTATATTTAGTTGTAACTAGATTTAATGTGATTTGATAGCAAAATTTTCACCCATTCTTGCAACTTCATTTTATTATTACAAAAAAAAAAAACTCAAGTCAGATGTCACGTGATCTAATTTAACAAGCTTATGTTACAAGTGTTATGTATAGAGCTTGCAAATAAGCATTGCAGAATATCCCAACCCTAGAGCGGTTTCTGCTACTGGCGTCCTCAGTGAAGTGCTAGGATATTCAAGCATTAGATTAAAAATACCAGGACAAAACCAGCACTTTTATCTAATGGATAACTATTAAGTAGAAAATTGAAATTTTCAGACATACATATGTTTTCCAATCCAGCTATCTAACTTAAAAACCATATGGGACTGAACTAAGTTCAGATACACCATATATTAATAGTTTTAGCAATATAAAATCCTCAAACACTTACAAAAAAAATCAAGTCACATGTCACATGGCCTAATTTAACAAGCTTGCATTACAAATGTTACATATAGAGTTTGCAAATAAGCTCTTAACAAGCTTTGCAGAATATCCCCAATTCCATACTAGTTTAGGATATTCAAGCATTAGATTAAAAATACCAGGACAAGTCCAGCACTTTATCTAATGGATAACTATTAAGTAGAAATTCTGAAATTTTCAGACATCCATATAGTTATCCATTAGATAAAGTGCTTTTTATATAACTTCATTTTAGTAACACAATCTTATTATAAATATACTTATTAATATTTACCCTTAGGTATCAAAATGATTACCCTTATAAAAGTTACTGTTTAATTTGACTATGCTCATTATAATTTGATCTGACAATTTTTCGTATAAAAAAAATGGAAATCTCATTGTATTTAATACATTAGTTCAAAATAAGCTGTACAATAAATAGTTTACAAATACCTTATCGGTATTTGTAAAGTATTAAAAACAGAGCGATATAACATTACCGGGCCGCTAGATTTTTTTTCTCTAATAGATCGTATTTTGACATACGGTAGTAATTTGTTTTCTTTTTAATATATTGTTGTTTTTTTGGACTATAATGAACACTTTGAGACCTTTTTTTTGGATCTCAAAAGTACATAATTTTTGACATACGCCTTTTTTTTTGGATTTCCATTCTAAATCTACTGTTTCTTTTTTACAAACATCTTTTTTTTTTTTGGTTTGGATTCGATACATTTCAAAGTATAAGGGACAGTTTTAACTTTTTTTTGGAATATCTCAAATATACACAATTTGCTTTACATATGACTTTTTTTTTTGCCTTTTAATATACTGTTTTTTTTTTTTTTTTTAAACAGACGCCTTTTTTTTTTTTTTGTTATTTAAAATTAGAATCGACACTTTCTTTTTGAATTTGTTAAAAATGCGGAGGGTTGCTGTTGATTGATTTAGAAAAAAAAAAGTCAAAGCTGTCCAACCAACTCCGCCTCAGATGTCCATATTTGCTTATAAACGAAAAGAATTGTTTGGTATTTTGACTAATATATCGATCGAGAGAGTCGATTCTCTTCCGACCGAACGAAGCGTAAAGTTGTCGATTGATTTGAGAAGAATACGAAGCTGTCCGACCAACTCTGCTACACTCGGCTGTAAAGCCCTACCCTTTGAACACTGACATTCTGGGTGTTAATTAATCGACTTACAGATCAAAATAATCACAAACAAAACACAGATTCTTTTAAATCAAATAAATTTTATTCATCACGTATGACTAAACCGAATCAACTGCTTCATCTTTTTCTTGCTTTTTTTGGACATCCCCTGATTGCAATAACGTGGTCGCATTTTGTTGTTCTTTTGTTATTCTCGTCCGAGTCGTGACAGAAACGGTACTTTTTCGCCAACAACTACAATTGTCTGACAGAGACATTGACATACTTTTTTTGGTTCCAAATAACAACAAACACACAAAAAAAAAAGCTCGGACAAATCTCAAGAATACGCTGATAATTACTAGTAGGCCAAAAGATCTCAGTTGGGAAATACAGAAAATCATAAACATCAACAAACAAACAGTTGCAAACCATTCCAGTGCACACACACTCAGATTAAATTCAAGCCACAATACAAATTTGATCCCTACGTGTAGGAATTCACACCACGATGAAATAAGCGGCAAACTAGACGATCATCTAGTGTTGTTACTTTAGACGTAGGGTTATGGACCACGGAAGTAATTGGCCGCGGATTCTAACCACTACATCTATTGTCTCGTTAAGCGGCTAATACGATTGCTAGTCGTGTATTAGCCGTAAGTTATGACCGCGAAAGTGGTATTATTCTGTGTTTTTACACAGAAACAGCGCCACCACAGGCTGTACAGTAAATAGTTATGGATTTTTAACTAAATAATTTTAGCATATACAAAATTAATTATAATCTAAACTTTATTTCCAATCTCAAATAAACATTATACTTTCCATTAGTTAATATTCATATAAGCACTGATTTCCATGCCTTTGGGATATAATTTCACAAGTTAATGATCCCTAGAAATATAATTAATTATTTAGTTATTGCATATATATATATATCTTAAATGGAAATTTTGATAGTCATATTACATAACTACTCAATTTATTTCCATAAAACTAATAATAATTCAGTATGTGTAAAAATAATTTATAGAAATGGTCAGCTTTTGAATTCTCCTTATAAAACTTCTTACTACCAAATCATTTTTATTCCTAACTAATGTCAAATTCTTTGAATAGTGAAAATATACTTAACAATGAACAATAGCTCATAAATAAATTATTATATTTGTATAATAAAGTTCATACACATTAAAGCATTTATCATCAATGCTCATTAACCTAAGGATCGAAATCTTTGACAAGATTATTCTTGATCATATTTAATAATAACAATTTATGTGGTCAATTTGAAATTAAAATGATTACAGCATTGATTTTTTATTCTACTTTTTAGGTATTTATCTAATACTAGCATATTTACATTCACATTGCATTTATATATCCTGCTATGTGACTATAATAATAATGTTCTACTACTAATCTATAAATTTAGATTTATAATCTAAAACCTTATTTTAACCCCTTTTATTAAAGTACAAACCTTTATAGTATATATATATTGCTTGTTTGCTTTAAAAGAAATCACCCTGTAAAGATAAATATATATTGAAGCGATAAATCTGTAATCCATATTCATGCGCAATCACTTGACTAACCACATGGGGTTCATATCCATTTGTTCACGTGCCTAAATCATATAGAGAGCAACCACACACTTCCACATAACTCTAAACAACCATTTAGTCAAGTTATTATAAATATTTCATTTTATAAATTAAATTATAGTTATATTTTCCAAATAATTGTTGTTATAACATGTAGAATTGTATATGTGCGTTTACATATATGCGGCGAATAGATATATGAAATGTAAATATTTTAATATATTTTATATAATATTTTATATTTCTGGTTACATTATTTTATATTCATAAAATAGTTTTCAGTAGATGTTGCAATATTTCGAAGGTTCTCAAAGTTGCCTTAAGACAGGAAATTTGAAAACAATAGCAAAATCCATTAATTAAATTAGAGAAATTGCGCTATTGAAATAAATTCATTTAAATCAAAACTAAAAGTCATGTGAATCTATTTCTAAATTAGAAGTAGATTCAGAACAATAGCTTCAAGGATTTGTCAGTCTATTGTATCTTTTATTGCACAAGAAGTAAAAGTACATTTTCTGTTGATTAAGATCACAAGAGGTACGTTTGTATCTGCATTGCCTTGGGTGAATTTCTTAAAAGCATTCCTAGAAAACTCCAGCCGAGTATAAATAGGGCTTATTGTGATATCAGAAAACTGTCAGCAAAATTAAAATTCGGTTGTTAAGTCGAATCCACACAGTTTAAATATAAATATTATGACTAACGAGTAGAGGGACTTCGTCTGCCTTCTCCTGATGTTTTCAGGATCATCTCCATGCTATGATGCTGTGCTTTTGCTACTAATGAATGGACTGCTCTATAATGCTTTTTGAAGTGATTTGAGAATAGAATGCTACGTCCATTTTTCATGAACCAAGGACCGCCCATGTCCCAGTATAAATTGCTTACAGAAGAATGTATCTTTTGAATCAGCATGCTATTTTAGAGGAAAGTAATTTTTTTCTACAGCCTTAAGGATTAAATTAATCTTCTATATTAATTACTAAGTTCTGTTTGACTCTATAATGGTATCATTTTATTTGTATTAAATTATTTTCTCTTTTAAACGTTAACCATGTAATCATATTCTTATTATGACTATAATCCTATCAAATCTTTATGTAAATGCTCACATTTATTTCATGCTTTAAATCCTATATGCAGTAGAATTTTATTATTATAATTATTTGCTTTTATTAAATATATAATTTATATGCGAAGTCAACTCAACCATGCGAGCCTATATTTTATATTAGTCTTATAAATCCCAAGCACTTAAGTGATGTTTTAATTCTTTCAAATTATTTATTTTAACACTCTGGCTTGCTGGGTTGGGAAGTAATTAAATAATGTCATTTCTGTTTCCAGGCAGATTATTATTATAATACTATCATACGTATTTATTGAGTACAAATCTAATATTATTTAAGAGCTCTATTACTTAAATGTTTCTGTTAAAATATTTTTAAACAATAATGACCATCACTCTTCTTAAATGCAATAATCATTTATAATAATATTAAATTGTGCTATCACACTACAGGTTATTACTTTATAATCATTTATGTGTAGCGCCTTGAGTGTGATAGTATTAAATAATGCTTATTGATTCCAAATGCATATGGGGGGACCCATTTAATTAAGGGAAATATAATCATGTATTGTTAAAACATTCATATAGTTTTAAATTTAAGTTTTTTAATTTGTTTTAGTATACAGGTCATGCTGTTATGCCCTATTAAAACTTCATATTTAGGCCATTAATCATTTAGACGTCATTAAAGATGTATCATAGTTTCACAGCATTGCCAGCATAGGTCAGCTATCATTGTTATCTATTTGCTTTATCATATTTTGGGGATCATTGGGAACTCTGGATCCTCCATCTTCATTTATATACATTTTAGCTGGCAATGTAAGTGCCCTACGACACATTTGAAAAGAGTAGCGGAAGCTCTGCATGGGATGTTGCTGGGATAGCCTGCCCATCTTCTCTTCCTACCTTCCTCCCTCTCCAGAGTATAGCGCTGCCAGAAGAGCGGCCATATCCTTTTCTCACATAAATGATGAAGCGTCTCCTCAGACGAAAATGGACCAAATCATATTTTGCTGCTTCATGCTCGCACCGCCATTTATTATAGTAATTTAGAATTATGCCTAAAACTAATCTGTAAGCCGTAACGCTATGATTTCACTAAACCATTTGGTTATTTATAATTGGATTTATCTTTAGAATGTCTTGAAAAGCTTGCATTAAGCCATTTCCTTTAGGCAAGCGACTCCTACATGCGTAAATGAATTCTCTTTAACTTCATAATTTGTAAATTTAAGAATTAGTACATAACATTCCTTATATTGAGTACAAAAACATTCGCATATTCAAATTTATTGTTTTATAACTTGATTGTAATGGATGTAAGACACTAATTTACCTGGCATCACGATTATATACATATAGATTTCTTGTGTGATCGAAGTGGCATCAATCATATCTTACGTGTACATGATATTAATTTATTCAGACACCAAAGTGTCTCTCGTTGTAAATTTATATTGTGAAGGTCATTAATTGATCGTATATCATTTAACATGGCATTTCTCTTCTTAAACCTATTATATAAAACTTGTTTAACTAATCATTGGCATATAAACAAAACACATACTATCTATATATATCAGTGTGACATCCCATAATGGTCGCCGATGTGGGCATAATCATAAGGAAACTGTACTAGCATGAACTCTGTAAATAATATTCATGTATAATAACCTTTTATATAATCATTAAATATATTTATTCATCATATTATCCAAGTGTTCAAGTTCGTTATTTGCTTATCAAATTAGTATTTTATTGGAAAGTAAATATATTTCATTATTAATATGTCCTTGTACTGGGTTACTTGAGATTTCACACATATATGAGCAGGTTTATCACACCAACTTTAAGATATCATGCTTCTCCGCTGTGTCTCTGGGACATGGATTAAGAATAAACTCACTGTATCACCAGAGGTGTTTTTCATGAGGTCTTAGGTTTGGGGAATGGGCAAATAGGTTAGAATTCACGATTGCTCGTACCTGTGTATCTTGAGCATGATTGGATTCAAAGTACTTTTGCTCAGATTCTGAGTCTTGTTGGATGAACATACCTGTTCAATCGGTACAATATATTTCTAATCACTTGATTTTTTAAATTGAATATTAAATGTGAAGATTTGTTTCTAGACTCTCTCACAAAGATTAAATACTAAGATAAAATAAATCATGCATTTTAAATCTCTTCTTTTAAATCAATTTTTTTAAAAAAATATTCATTTCTCCTTGCATATTTCAATTGTACATTTATATATTTTTTAAAATTCGCTTTTATGAGATGAGAGCAAAATAAATATTCTTAAAAATAATGTGACAACAATTTAAATAACCTATGTCACGTAATCATAATAAAACAATTTTTTGAGGGAAAAAATTCATGCACAAGTTCTTATGAGGCTTAAATAATTCATGTCTTGGGATTTTTATCTCAGACATTGTACATGTATATCATGGAGACAAGCTAGAATGTTTATTTATAAAATTTCTAGGCAGAGTTGAATTTTCTTTCCTTTTTCTAGTCTACATTTTCACTTTTTACATTTTTTTCTCAGTAAATAATTGTAGACTGATGGTAAACAATTTCTAGTTACATTAGGAATTAAAATTTGTTTAGAATAATATATGCAAGTTGCAAATATGAGCCATAGAGGTAGATATCTGCAGTTGGTGTTTCTAAGCTTCAAAATTTTCTTCTAAAGAAATATACATTTTTATATATGTTCTGTAATCTCATTTATTTATTTTTCTTATCAAGACTTAGATTCTTATAATTATATAAAATTACAATTTTTTTTTAAAAAAATTGTCTTCTTAACTAAATTATTTTCTGGGAGAAAATTACAGATTACTGTTTTACATTTTTTTGTCTTCCACAAAAATAACACAAGAATGCAACTATAAAATAAAATTTTAATCTTTTTAATCTCCTTTCTCTCTTTTTTTAAAAAAAACCAAAATTGAGATATTTTAATTACCCTTGTGTGTGTGTGTGTTTTTTTTTTTTTTTTTACAGATCTATTGTCTAATTGATCTATTTAATTTTACGTTATTGTTTTTTGAAGTGATGTAGCATTTTATCACTCATTCCAATATACATAGCAACTGTTATGTATTTAAATACATTCTTTTTTTAAATCTTTCAGCTACTGATGAAAAAAACCGACTTCATACATTTTTTTTTATATATCTAGTAGAGCTGTGAATTACGCTGTATTTTGGTTTAAAGTCCCGTCATATACAAATGTGCATTGTGTGTAATAGCTCACATTTTATTGGTAAACTTTGATAAGTATAGAATATGTATTCGTTATTGAACTGCTACTGTACAGGACTTTTCAACATGTGTGTGTATATACACACACACACTGTATTTATCAGCATATAGGATGCAGTGGTGTATGATTCATCCCAACTTTTTATACATATTTTTATGGGGAAAAATAATTTTCTATATTTTTTTATCAATTTCCATAATGATTTACTGTACTGATTTTATTGTTTTTTATCTACAAAAAATGTAACTAAGGTACACTATATTTAAGTACCTTTTAACCTGCATTTTTAAAACCCAGAAATTCATTTCCAGACCTAAATATTTTAAAAATTATCTCTTCTTAACTATATGTTACTTACTTTGTGAATAGATTTATATTTTTGAATGATTTTATATATATATATTTTAACTATTTAATTTTAAATTATTTTTTTAAAAATTATGAGAATATTTATTTTGAATGGTTTACCTCTGATATTAATAAGATTATGAGATTGTAAATATAATAGTAAGACTGCTATGTAGCTATATATAGCTTACATGCATGCTTATATACATATATATTTGTAAATATTCTTTTGTTTGCAAAAGGACTAAATGCAACAGAATATTAATATAAACCAGAAGTTTCATAAACTGACTGAAATTTCAACTCATAATTTTGATTTCTGTTGCATTTGATGCAAGGCATATTTTGAAAGGAATAGTATGTCTTTTATGCCGGCAAATACAAAAAAAAAACATGGTAAAATAGTATGCATATATAAACATTATAGTATTAAAATTTTTTTAAAGTAATACATTTTAGTAATAAATTGAGTGGACATATATTTTCTTCACTCATGCATTCACTGAAGCAATAAGAATAAGAAAAATAAATAAAATATCCGACTTTTGTTGCTATTAAATACACTATGGGCGATATTTCTTCCATCCCAATAACTTTTTCTCTTACAGAAACATAATATAGTGGTCTTGCTATCAAGTAATTACGATTTCTCTAATTGGTTTGATATTTTAAGTTGTTATCAATACTCAGTATGTTCTAAAATTTTGGAAAGCGTTTTAGCATTATGTTCAGAAAGTATTTTATTATGCAAAAAACTGCACATTAAATTCGGAAAGGATAATAAAGGAAAAAGAAAATCTATGTGCTTCCAACACAAACCAATGTAAATTTATTAATATATATAATTATGTATGACATTCGGAATCTAAAAATAACTACTGGCAAATTGTAAATTTTTTTTTACAAATTGTAAAGTTTTTTTGCTTTTGAACCTGGTCATGATCGCATTTGAATGTTTTTTTGTTTATATATTTTGTTTGTTTGCATTTGCCTTCGGATGATAGCATATAAATTAAGGTCATGTAGTTAGATCTAACATAATTTATTGTTTGAATATATATTACAAAATACTATTTTTAAAATTTTAAATCCTTCAGATATTGATAATACAAACTAACCTATTACAATATTATTTTTTTATACATACAGTGGAACTGCAAACAGTGTTATATGTTGTTCCAAGTCCCCTCACATACAAATGTATACAGGATTTAATTGCTAATGCATTGTTGATAAGCACTGATTAGAATAGAATACACATAGTATGTCGAACTACAATTGCACAATATTTTTCAACAAGTACATATATATAACACATGTTTTTTCATGTCTATAGTATGCATGTATAAATTAAGATTATAGGCTAAATAAAATTTAAAAAAATAATAATTATATAGTTATTAAATAATAAATAAATTGAAAGGACACATTTACTCACAATTTCCTAGTGTGTGTTCACTCGTATGCCGTTAAGCAAAAAGAAAAGTAACTATACCATATTTTTATTTTTAAAATAAATTGCTTAATGTCTGAAATTCGTCTCTATTAAATACACACTGGGATTCTTTTTTTTTAATAATTTCTCTCTTATATAGAAACATAATAGTAACCTTTTTTTCAAGAAATTAGGATTTCTGTAATTGTTTTAATGTTTTGAAGCCAGTATCAACATTTATTATGTTCTAAAATTTTGTAAAACTTTCTTAGCATTATATTCAGGAAATAATTTATTATGCAAAATACTGCATGTCAAATTCAGCAAGGATACTAAAGGAAGAATAAAATATACGTACTTTCAACATAACCTAAAGAAATTTTATTAATAAATATAATCATGTACAGCAATCTGAGATGGAAAAAGAACTATTGGTGTACTGTAAAATTTATTTACAAATTTTATTTTTTATTTTTAAAAAAAAAATACACGATTGCTTATGGCATTTGGAAAAGGAAAAACAGCTGTTTGAACGATTTTTTGTTTATTTAGTTTTTTTTTTACCATAGCATATTGTGCCAGGCATTATCAAATGGCCTTGCATAAAGTCTGTATTAAGCACAACAAATATAAAAATGTGCTAGATTAATAATGGAGGTTCGGTCTGAGCAGTAGAATACCCACACACACAAATTTAAATATTGTACACGTATAATAAACTCATGTATTTTTTTTATTTTTGCTTTTCCTTTTTGTATATTTTTTATGATATGTCATTATATGTAATTGTTTTTTTTTTATTTTCCAACATACTTGTATATATTTTTAAATTACTTTTCTAAAGATTGTAATTTTATTCCATAAGCAAGTAATGTTAATTGCTTTTCCAAAAATCTGATCAAAAGCAAAAGGTTTGATAATGCTATAATTAAACTGTTATCTCTTTAAAAAAAAATTTTTTTGAATTGATTTTGTAAGCAAGTGGTCTGGGTTATTCAAGATGGATGTCAAACTTAAAATGTAGAATTTAATCGGAAAAATATAAAGGAATGTTTGCAATCTAAATGATAAGCTAAATTAAAAGGATTGGCTGATTCATTCTTCTCAGAGGGATATCTGAATTGGTTCTTATTAGTGGGATTGATAGTGCTGTGGGATTCATTCTTTCTTTGGCAGCCATTCTGAGCAAGTCATTCTTTTTTTGTGGCTCCAGAATTCTCCAAGCAACCAGCTACTTAAAGATTCATTTACGAATAGGACTATTAGTAACATTTTTAAGAACAAATCCATTATACAGTTCTTTTAAGAACTCTTGTCTTTGTGGATTCGAGTAACGATTGGAGAAAGCTTATGAAAATTTATTAATAATCCTAACTATTATTAGATATATAAAAAAAGAAGATAAGCAATATACTAGAGATTCCAGAAAAATGACCGTGGGGTAGACAACTAGCCGGTGCACCGCCCTTTCTCTGTCCCAAGCCGCCAAGATGTGACCACGCCAATTCCAGCCGTCCATTATGATGACAAATGCCGCCTTGCTAAATGGATGAAATTTTCACCACACAGCCAGTTAACTTGAAGCCCACTCAAGAGCCCAGAGGAGAAGAATGAAGACGCAGATATAAGTTTATTTTAAGATATTTATTAATATTGAAATAATTAACTTTGATATTTCCGATTAGATATATTATTTTTTGTTATTATTATTAATCATTTAAAAAAGAGAGAGAGTCTCTCGCATATGTATATGAATTTGCGGTTATTACGGGCATAAATGATAAAGCTTTTACTTAAATCCTTTGAGTCAATTTTTCTATTTCAAATTCTAATATTTTCAACAAAGATTGCAATGAGATTCTTTTTTTTTTTTTGTTGCTATTCATTTTTTTCTTGTTGTTACTCCTGGAATTCGTCATATATGGATATACATGTATGTATATGCGTACATACGCTTATATATTCGGTAAATACGATATCTCATGCTGAATATCTAAAAATGTATTTAACCGTATATCCTTTTTAAGTTATTTTTTTTTGTCACTGCTGCACCTTATGATGCGTGCAAGAAGGGATTGATCTATTATAGATTCCCTGTAAGCAAGTACTCTAATAACTTTATATTTAAAGTAATAGTAAGTGTATAATTGTGCTGCGCGTATATACATGTACAGGAATTTATCTATAGCAAGAGGGACATAGATACAGTACCTTATGGTGAGTACGATATAGTATCTGAGCCAATGCAATCTTATTGACTTGTTGAAAAATACGAAATTATTGAAATATCTCATAATGCAAATATACGTATGCATAGTTTTTATTATTATTATTATTATTGCTATCAATAAAAGGGTTTTAAAGCACTGAGTAAAAGCGCATGCCTGTATGACCGAAAATCTCATATCTGTATATCAAATCACCCAAAGTAAAATTTATTTCTATTGGGTAAAAGGAGCTCAGACCACTTCCATTACTTATAAACATTGTAAATAGCTTTAGGGATTTATTATTTTTCTTATTTAAAATTGTATTTTATCTATTTCAACGCCTCAAATATATATGGTTTGGGATAATTAATTAATTAGTATTTTTTTATTATATCATCATTAGTATGAAATGGTGGTGGGTATTTGGGATTAAATAAATATTTAATCATAATATTAAACTTGTTTCGTTTTCATATTATTATTTATATTGATCAAAATGTATTCTTTCCCATTTAACTTACCCATTTGAAGACCCTAGATTGTAGAGTGACTGAGCTAGCCACAAAGGGATATCACTCTACCGGGGTGTTAAATCTTATTCTTATGCTCTGCTGAACATATGGTATTGCACATCCTTCTAGGAGGGTAAAAAATTCATTTTTTTGATTCTTTTCTAGAAGTGGCACGCAAAAGTCTATTTTGTAAATAGATTTTTCAAAGGTGTGTACTTGCCATTGTTTTAAATATTCGGGCATTGAAATAAGATATCAACTAAAGGGTGTTTTTAACTGGAAGAATCCTGTCAATCCACTCTTTCTATTAATTTAGCTGGAAGTACCAATATACATGAGTACAGACAATCGGCTATATTGATATCCATTTCTTTGCCTGTTGAATCTTGGTCACTTCATGCTCAGTGCAAGATTAGGAAAAGAATTCCGCAGGGAGTATGGACTGGTACAATATAATGGAAGTCTTGTAGTTAGATACAGCATAATAGTTCATGGCTATTTGAGTTAGATAGCTCGATTTTTAGACATATGGATGTCTGAAAATTTCAGATTTTCTTCTCAATAGTTATACATTAAATAAAGTGCTGGGCTTGTCCTAGTATTTTTAATCTAATGAATATCCTGTCACCTCAGTGATGACGCCAGACACAGAAAACGGTCTGGGGTTGAGGATATTCTCAAAGCTTGTTAAGAGCTTGTTTTGCGAGCTCTATATATAACATTTGTAAATACGAGCTTTATTAAAATTAAGTCATGTGACATCTGACTTGATTTTTTATCATTTTACTTTTTGTTATTAAGGCTTTGGCGATTTTATATTGCTAAAGCTATTAATATGTGGTGTATCTGAATTTAGTTCAGTCCTATATGGCTATTTGAATTAGATAGCTGAATTTTTAGACATATGGATGTCTGATTTAATGTAATGAATATCCTGGCACCTCATTGACGATGCCAGAAGCAGATACTAGTCTGGGGTTGAGGATATTCTCAAAGCTTGTTTTGTGAGCTCTATATATAACATGGCTAAATTGTATGTATTATAAAATTAATTTTTGTTTAATATTCTTTTTTAAAAATACTTCATTCTTATTCTACCTCACAATTACTTGTAACTGTCATACATAAAAGTACGTAGGTGGCCATTATTTATTTCAATATATTTCTACCTTTTATTACAAATCTGAAATATATTCTGAGACTGCTGTTATTGTGTATAGATATTTAATTATTGTGATTTACAATGATAATTACTAGTTTACTGAATATGTATATTCTTTCTGCATCTGTGAATTACTGTCATAAGAAACATTTATTTCTAAGTTTATTTGGTAGAGTGGCCACTCAAACGATTGTAACTTAACCAGGAATTGTATCAAATTATTTTAAAATTCGTCTTATTATATATTTTTTGTTTATTATACATTTTATGTTTATTTTTTAATTTTCTTTTATGATACTTAAAAAATTTTCATTTTTTTTCTGAATAGATATACAGATATGGAAAGTGAAGACTATTCATTTTATCAAGGATTAGTGTTTTTGTTAGAACATGAAATCAAAGACCTTGGATATGAATTAACTTTCAGTACTGAGGTATGAAGATTAGTGTGTGTTGTGTGTGTACAATGAAGAATACTTCCTCTGTTTAATATATTTTGAGATTAAGGAATCATGTATTTGTGCAATAAGTAATTGAAATAGTCTCCATCCCAGCATAAGAGAATAATTTTTACACTAAGAGTAATTACCTTGTTATCTCATTTATTTATATAGAGGTTTGTCTGAAATGTGTAGGCCAGAAAGAATGATTATTTAAGTCAATTATACAATTTATCCAAAAATATTTCAAATTGATTGATATCACCAGTTGACATGCCTGAGAATTTTCTCAATTTAAATACTGATTCGAATAAATGAAAATATGTAATTCAGAATGCTTCCAGTGCTTAATATATGTAATACTTCAAGTTGAAAACTTATGTATTTGTTCAATAGGTAATTGAAATACTCTATAAACTGCATAAAGCAATAATTTTTATAAGACAACTATAACAGAATCTAATAAATTAAACAAACCAAATATATATTCAAATAATGATTATTCTCTGCTGATAGTCATCATCAGCAGGCATAAATAATAAATCAGTATTATCACTATTATTTGTGATTACATTTAAATACTATATAAAAGCCAATGCTATCATCATCATGGGTATATAACAATAATAGACATTATACTAACTATTTGCCCATAAATAAATAATAGTAAAACTAAGCATGTAATCGAAATTAAATAAATGTGTATTAAACTGCCTGTATCATTAGATGTTGAGATCACGAACACAGTCAATTCATTACTATCAGTATCATGTTTGTGCATTGTCCATAAATAAGTTCGTGTTATATAAATGTGTGAATGTTAAAGAATGGTCTTTACTTTCTTAGTGCCATCCATATAATTCAATAAGAATTATATAGAATCAAAACACATACACATCAAATTCTATTATTAACCAATGCTTGCATCCCGGATTGCAAGAAATTGCAGAACATATATGAACAAGAGTAAAGACACAAAATACTTATTATTAAATAGCTAGTTTAAAATAATATCATTTTAATGCCTGTAGTGTTAGAGTGGCAGACCGGAGAAAAGGCTCATGATTTGTGCCCAGGCTCAGTCACTTTTGGTGTTCAAACTATGAACTCCTGAGAAATTGAGCCATTCAAACAATTCTCATTTTTTAATAATTTTATTAATTAATTAGTAATAAAATGAAATTAATTACCTGCAAATATTTTTCAATGACACAAATTATATCGTAAACATTTTTTTAAAAGATACACGAACCTAGATATGATACTATTTGCGCACACATGTGTATTTTATAATATATAAAAAAAGTATTTATTAATTTCAATTTATACTTTAAATTCTAAAGCCAAATAATTTTACTATATTATTTCCATGTTTAACCATACGAGTGTATCGGACCACTAAACTCTAAATTTAAAGAAACTTTTATATTTTTTTTTATATGTTCTTTTTTCTTGGGACTTGAAGCCTCTCAATTTTTTTTACCAATCAAGTTTTGTTTTTAGAGTTTCGGCAATCTAATTTATTATTATTTTTTTGACAGTAGATTTCTTTCGTCTGCCCCTAGATATGCATAGTTAGTAAATTTGTCTATCATATTTAGATCAGCCCCACATTTAATATTGCCTTATAGTCATGTCTTGGTTAAAATATCCTTATATATAGGTTGCTCTATACCATGTACTGTTTAACAGATATACAAGATAAATACTGAAAATTTTCAAATCAGATTTAGCTTCTGTGATATCTGAATTTTATATACTATGATTGGTGATTGCATATGTGTGATGGGTTATCAGAGAATGCATTGATATGTATCTCTGGGTGGTCACAAACTTAATGATCATAAAGTCTATTAGCAACTATTTCCTTCTTGATTCTGCAAGTTTATTAGTTAAAGTGAACCTTAATATTTATAGCCTATACTAAGAAATGCACAGATATTGATAAAGAAAAGAAATTAATGTTAAATATTTTGCCTTAATCAATAAAAGCAAGATTCTAACAGTCATACATCAGTTGTTATTTTACTTTTCATTAAAACAACAAGTTCAATTATATTGAAACCAAATTTTTATTTAATTTTATAAATAATTGATGTCAAAATATTATCTATTTATTATTTTTTATTTTAGTATTTATATAAATAACTTTTGTCATTTCTTGTTTTGCTTTATAAACTTTATACATATCATCAGGTTACTTATTTACTGATAGGCAATAATATAGTTTGCCTCAATAGAGAGAAAAAGAAATATTGCAGTCATATAATTAATATAATATTTGAATATATTTTTAGGTACAAGAATTTGGAGTGACAGAAGTTCGAGATTTAAAACCAAATGGAAGAAACATCCCAGTCACTGATGAAAATAGACATGAATATGTTAGGCTTGTATGCCAGATGAAAATGACTGGAGCAATTCGTAAACAGTTAAATAGTTTTTTGGAAGGTTTTTATGATATAATTCCAAAAAGATTAATATCCATATTTAATGAACAAGAATTAGAATTATTAATATCTGGTTTACCTACAATTGACATTGATGATCTCAAATCCAACACAGAATATCACAAGTACCAGCCTAATTCATTACAGGTAAGCAAAAAATATTATTTAATATTAATACTGCATTTTTTTTTTTAATTGTGTTTTAACTTGAGATTATATTGTATCTAAAGTTGACAAAAAATGGAATATTCAGTAAAACAGTCTTGGTCTTAAAATACTTGATTTTTTTTTTTTTAGGGCTAGATGTAGGATGACAAAAATTTAGATATATACAAAAACAATAATTGACATTAAAGGATGATTAGTTTTAAGTTTTAGCATGTATCAATATTATATTTTAAAAATAATGCAACAGATATCTTTTTAAAATGGAACTTGCTTTAAATATCAATCAGCCTAAAAAGTGGAAAATACTGACGTTAGATTTTGCTATATTTCATTATTAACTTGTTTTTTTTAAATAAATATTTTAATCTAGAAATATCATTTGGCAGGGAGTCATATATGAATATAGCCATTCGGTATTAAGTTAAAGTGAGTTTTATGATAACTTTACAAATGCATCTTTGCTTTGACATATAAAATAATAAAAAAAACCATTACCAAAGCAAATTCAGTAATAACAAAACATTGCAGAAACAGAAAATCAGTCACTCAACTTTAATCCAGGTAATAGACTGCAGAATTTAAATCCAGAATCGAGATTTTATAAAGCCATGCTAATAGATATACACTTGGGTCTCGTTTTACATGATAGATAGGTTCCTCAGAAAACACACACAAAAGAAATCGCACAAAAATAGACGTAACTTATCTTGAAAAAGGGGGGATACGGATTGTGATTTTTCAAAAATCGCATAAAAACAAAGCACCAACGTAAAATTACTTTAAAATTTACGCAAAAAAAAATAAGGCAATAAAATATGACTAATAAAAAATTTCAAATTTGAAAAAAAATTGATACAAGACAAACTTTTTTTAACTATAATATTTAATTTTATTCAAAACAATATATTTTTATGCATAATTTACAGTACAGTAATTGACATTTTTTTTATACACGTTTTAATTATTATCGCTACTTGCTGATAAACAGGTTCGTTTGCAAACTGGTAAAAAATCATATTCTTTACAAGAGGAAATACAACTAGCGCCACCTCTCTTTTTTTTGTATTCTTTAAATACAACTAGCGCCACGATGATTTTATTAATTGTTTATGAAGCTTGCGATATCCAGACATACAACCATTTAGCTCTCGTTGGAATTTAAGAGCACCTTCGTGATTAGTGTCATTAATAAAAAAATAATTAAAAGTAAACTTGCGGACACTAAATGATTAATAATTGATTGCGTTCTTTTTTAAAAAGCAAAAACAGAATGTGATTTAAAATGCAAAATTAACACGCACAATGTTTGAACAAATTTACATTATAATCTCGTAAAATTTAATGTGGGTATACATAAAATGTGGAAATCATAATTTTAATTTCATTATTGCATAAAATCTTACTATTATAAAGCACTGAAAATATTGAAATTACTAAGATGAAAGTCGAATTCCAATAATGTGCTATTACTTTCAATATGACGTAAGGGCGCGAAATTTATTATTTAAAGTTACAGCGCATTATCGGAGTTCGACTTCCGAAGAAGGGTGAATTGCGTAACTTCAAAATCGCGTTAAATAAATCCACATAAAACGAGACCCAGGTGTATATACAAAAATTAAATTTAAATATGTCTAAAGCAGAGTTAAACACAAATGACTTCCCTGAGAAATTGGACTCAAGAAAAATTGGGAATGATCACTGACAAATTTAATTTACCAATTCCAAGGGATCTTTTTTCCCCCACTTTTAAACTGTTCTAGAAATTACAGACATACACTGTTATATGAAACATTAACATGAGTAAAATTATGGATAGCATATTAAAAATAGTAGAACACCCAAATCCTAGACATTTCAATCATAGAATTTCACACTACACAGTAGATAATGCATTTAAAAAATCAATAGAAAACATTTAATAAAATACCGATTCATAATAATAGACCAAATAGAAATAATTAAATCACAGGCATAATAAAAAATACATATTTAAATTAGATACTTGATGACTTTAAGAGACTTGTTAACCCGTTCGGAACAATAGTAAATTTTTAAGTGCTTCATAAAGACATAACAATGCAAATAACAGACCAAGAAATAACACTGTTGATCATGGGCCTCTATGTAAATGGAGAGATCATATAACTGCCGAACACAACTTGTGCAAGCTGCAACATGCCGTATAATTAGTTGATAATAATACTAAGCTTCACTTTTTTGCGTAACACGCATATTAAAACTAAACACATTATTCTATCAATGTGCTGGAAATTTAACCCTTTCAGTGAGTGCAGCAGTAACATCTACAGAATAATAAAGCAATTAAATAATACACATACAGATGAACACGATTAACAAAATGTAGCACTTGGGACCAAGACATACAATTCAAAATAAAGAAAATGCAATTTTCAACATCCTATCAAAAAAGGAAGAACTAAAACACAATAAACAAGGAATATAGATGGAGAGTCAGCCATAGTTTAAGATAGGAAAATAAAAATTTGGAATTCAAAAGTCAATAGAAGAAAATACACTAACATATTAGATTTTCATGCAGCTTGATGGAATCAGGGAAACTTAGCAATGGAAATATTCAAAAATGGAAATCATATCAATTCAACTCCAAGACTAGACAATCACAAATGCAAAAGGAAAAAATCAGGAACACATACCAGATGCCTCAAAACAAATTCAAAAATGAAGATCTTTCATTTGTCGAGATGAATAAATATTGTAAAATCTCAAATGCTGGGACTCCTAGAAACCAAAATATATAATTATAATAGCTCATAAATTGATCCATCAACAAGTCTTGATAGACATGTATATTCAACTTTTTCAGAGTCTTCATGAATTGTCCATTTACAACATCTAAAATTCTGTATCTAGATACCAAATTTTTGATAGTTTTATTACAGCATACAGCAATTATACTAAACATAATCTATGTATATATTCCACTAGATCTAATTATAATAAACAGGTTGTATTAATATTAAATTCATTATTTGCTTCCTCTGTACACCCAGCATTTTTTCTAGAAATTGTTAATGACCAAACATTTGTTTCTTAATGGATACACAGACTTTACTTCTTCCTGATGTGTGAAAAAAACTATACCAAATACAAATATCATTCAATAATGGAAGATTTTCATCCTCAATCAATCTAGTGTTATAATCATCTGTCTTTGATTAGCATGCCTGACCCATATCCGATCATCTCACTAGACCCATCATTCATATCCAATCACTTTGCAATTATAATTGATTTCAACTTAGACCTAAGCAGAATTTCTAATCAGGTAATGGGTAAAACAATAAGAGTACTCTTTCTATCATATCAAGATCCCCAGAATTTGCATTTGCAGAAACGTACATCCAGATATACAACTGCAACAATGAATCCTAAATCCAGTGCAAGCAGGGTCTGCATTTGTACACGTTTTGTTAGTAGACTCCTCTCTTCCTTTACCAATAAAACATTATTCTCAGATGTATTCTATAAAAGGATTACTCAATGCACTCCATCAGAAGACAATAACACATGCATGTAAAATTAATATGTAAAATATACCAGGTGACATTGGAAACTCTTAAAAGTATATGTCAATAAAAAAACAAAAGTATTATTAACTAACTTTCATACATGGACAAAACAATACATAGGATAAGCATTAGGCTGCCCACCAAAAAACACCAGTCCCTTCAGCTATATTAATCAAAGGGCCAATCCCAAAATGTAGACAGTATGCTGCAATTAATAGCTAATCATTATAAGCAAAATCCATAAGGCAGAATTATACCGGCCTTCCCATCTCTTTTTAAGCGGTCCTGAAGATTAAGATTTTTTCAGTCCAAATGACATCACTAAAATTTGTTATAATGCAAGATTAACGAGTTTGTTTTTGCACAACTCAGCCAATTTCCATCATCTTTGCTAACAGAGATGGCAAATTTTCTTTCAAAAAGAATTTACACAACTTGAGGATTATATCCAATATAATTTTTTCCTTTTCTTAAAACACAGCAATGCCACCTCCTCTATGTGATTTACCACCAATATCCATGTTACCATTAGGAATAAAAAATCTAAAATTTGCAATAAAAAACAAAATGGAGCCATATCTTCTACCGCATCTCTCACATACCCAGTTTTTAAGAAAGGTATCAGCAGCACAAACTGCACTTCCATTCCAAGGAGTACTTGACAAAATGCAAAACATGAAAAAAAAGCATTTCTATAGTGGTGCAACTAGATATCTCCATAGTATTTGATGCAGTAACAATAAATGTATTGCAAATTCTAGCAGAGATAGAAATACTAAAATCTATCATATGACTCGTTGCAAATCTTGTGAGCCGAGAAATATCAATAGGAGATATTCAAGAAATCCTACCAGCAATAAACAGGAAAATATACAATATTGCTTACACGGGTGATATCACAGATTTCTTCATATCAAAAAAAAAAAAAGAATCCCATTTCTGCTAGACATACTAAAAAATTCCACAAATACAATCTGCATTTTAATAATGGAATAATCTTGTGCGTAGTTAGCAAAGACAGGAGCTCAACAGAACCAATTTTTTCCAGGATACAATTTTTTCCAAGGTAAACCCTCCAGATTCCTATTTTCTATTCACAGTTCTTTAATGATAAGAAAAGTTTTACAAGAAAAACTAAAGCAGAAAACAAGAAAAGTGTATTACCAGTTCAAAGTTAAATCCACAAAACAATTTATTTCCAATATATACATAATTTGCAAAAAAAAATTGTGGAGAAAAAAAACACAGCCTTATTAATACAACAATTACAACTTTCTTCCGATAAAAATGGTAAATAAATAATCAAAATAAAATTGAAAAAAAAAAACAACTATTTATAATTATGTTATAATATTTATCGAACCAGCTTTCATCTAGACCTTCTCAAGATATACTTACATATTATAATCAGATAAATAAATTTTATATATACATACAATATTCAATTAAATAAAATTTTTAAAAAATTTTTTTTTCCCCCAAAAACAGTAGTAATTAAATACATATTTTAGTTATTTACATATTTACAATCATTTCTTACATTTTCCAACTATTTAATAAACCCATTTTCCTCCTAATTTTGCTGGATCTTTTACTATATTTATATATTTGTCCAAGTTTTCTTGAATACACAATGCTTCATATATTCTCTTAACAATAGTCCTTCATAATGCTTAAATTTTCTTGACATTTGATTTTATTCCCGGTATCCAAATAATGCAAATAAGGTCTTGATTTCATATCTTTTCTATTAATGGCTCGGTCATATTCCTTATCTCTCAATTGTCATTCTTCCTGTCTGCCCTATATTTTCCACAGCTAATTTTATAAACTAGTCCCATTCTACTATTAACATCATTTAATTTTTTTGCATTATTTAACCATTTACTTATTTTTCGGCATTTTTTTTCATTAATCTTTTAGATACCTTTTCTGAATATGGAATAGACATCCATTTACTATCTTTATACTTATTCCTATTATTCTCATTCTATATTTATTATCAAAAATCCTTACTGCTTTCATTTTGTAATCTATTTTTACATAATCATTTTCCACCTTTAATTTCTGTTTATAAGCCTCTTTTATCTAAAGTTATCCTATCATTTTTTAAATTGCTTTAAAACTCCCATTTTCTGGCACCTTGGTTGATAGGACTTTGGATCAATTAACCCTCTAATCTTTTCATCTTTAATATAATGTTCAACTAGCTCATTCATCATCCCTCTTCTTAAAGAAATATCTAACTACTTTAGTCCATTTTCTTCTTTGTCGATTGTAAATCTAATATACTTATTCTTATTGAACTCATTTAAAACTTTATTAATACTTCTACTACTATTTCCTACAATAATAATATCCACATATCTGTAATATTCTTTAATCTCATTATTACTTATAATTTTATCAATTGTACACTCTTCAATATTTACTACTACTAATGATAAAATTCACTAATTGACCATTCCATTACCCATCCTTTGCCTATACCCCAAAGTTCTTCCTTATATTTAAAGTACAATGTATCATCTATTATTAATAAGGCTTCATAAATAGTGTACATCCATTCTTCTGTTAAAATATTACTTATTTTTCTATAACAGTATTAATACTATCCTTTCTAGGCACACTTTGTTACATCTTTTCCATATCAAATAATAGGAATAAATATAGAAATAGTAAATAGATGTCTATTCCATATTCAGAAAAGGTATATAAAAGATTAATGAAAGAAAAGTTGTCAAATAATGTAAAAAATTGCTTGGATAAATAATAAGTCTTGAGATAAATGGTTAAATAATGCAAGAGTTAAATGATATTAATAGTACAGTGGGGCTTGTTTATAAAATTAGCTGTGGAAAGTGCAATAAAACATAATAGGTCAGACAGAAAGAACGACAATTGAGGGTTACGAAACATGATCAAGCCATTAATAGAAAAGATATAAGATCAGGATCATATTTGTATTATTTGGAGCATAAAATGAAATGTGAAGGATTACCATAAGAGATTATATTATGAAATGTATATCCAAGACAACCTGGACAAATGTTAAATATAGTAAAGGAGGAAAATGGGCTTTTTTTTCTTTTAAGTGTCATAGCATCGGCCGGGATACAAACCCGAAACCCGGGCAACTGCCTGCTATGATGTAAATAATGTTCAGTAGATGGCTATGTGAATTGTATAGTATATCTTGAGAAAATCTCAATGGAGATGATAAATATTATAATAATAGTAATTAATAGTTCTTTATTTCAATCTTATTTTGATTGATTATTTATTTATGTATTTGTGACAATATTATGGACAAATAAAGGTCTCAATGGAGATGAAGCCGGTTTGATAAATATTATAATATAGTAATTAATAGTTCTTTATTTCGATCTTATTTTGATTGATTATTTATTTATGTATTTGTGACAAATGAAAGCCGGTTTGATAAATATAATATAGTTATTAATAGTTCTTTATTTCCAATCTTATTTTGATTATTTATTTATGTATTTGTGACAAACATTATGGACAAATAATTAGTATTGGAAATAAGTAGTCTAGGATTACACTCATTACAAGTATTCTATATATAGAAAACTTTAAATCTAATATCATCTCTTTCAGCCATATATTCATCATTACAAAACACACTAAAAAAAAATTCATCCAATTGATACACCACCTCCATTTGTAAATATATGATGTAATGTATTAAAACTCATTGAAAGATAATAATATAAAATTAATAATTCCACAATCATCCCAAATTAATTACTGAGAGATGTGCAGTCTAATCAAACATAAACCTTTATGTGACTGTCAGCAACCCTTTCTTGACATAAATAATAAAAAAATTCAACACTGGTCATTGGAACCTAAATTCTTTGATTTCTTACTCAATCATAATAACAATACTCAGGGTGAGATGTAGAAAGATGATGTAACATAGTTGATACATGCAGTCGAATGAGCTGAACAAGTATTTAGAACATTTGAGACATATCAAGAGTTGACAATAGTACTTTAGTGTATAAAGTGATATGGTCAGATGGTGTGTTCTCATGGTTCGCAGGTAAGGCTAGCCATGATTTTCAAGACTACAATGAATCAAGGTATTTATCATCATGTATTTTTGTAATCAAGGTATTTAATTCCATGTATTTCTCTGTGGTCTAGGTGGGAGGTAGACCGAATATAGTCCCGGCCCATTTGGCCTAGCTCGTATTAGTATTGTCATGTTTCCTTGATTAACAGTACATTTTTGGGCAGGTAGACCGAGTGTGGTCCCTGCCCATATGGACTGTTGGATTGGAAATCACAGGGTTTTACTTGAAGCATTGGTTTCAGGAGTGGAGGCAACAGCCCTGAGTAGTTCGTTGATCTGCCAGAGGGAATGACGATCATCGCCACACCCAGGGAAACGATGAATAGGCGCTGTTCGCGCGGAAACCCAGATGTATCTAATCCACTTGTGATCAGGGGCCCGGGTGGATCTGGGGTCTCACAAAAGTGGAGTTCTGGCTGGTCTGGGGGAGCCGTATATGCCAGTCGGGCTGAGAGTCGTTTCACCCGCATAGATTATTACTGCGAATGGACGGTTGCATACCCTTGATTGACTGTTCCTTGCTTCTCTTTGATGTTTGAACTTGGGGGGATTCATTTGGTTTTTTTAGACACCGGTAATACCTAATTTATTGTTTAAGGAGATTGGACTGCTTTGAGCCACCTCCCAGCTGTATTACATCAGTGTAACATTGCAATCTCTTTGGCCCACTGGTGCAGGCTCTTCAGTCTCTGGGGTGGAGGTAATGGTCATGAGACATTCGTTAATCTGCAGGGGTGGATGGCAATCATCGACACACTCTGAAAGGGGTTGACCAAGCTTAGTCCGCGCAGCCCTCTTTGACTCGGTTAGTGTTCAGGATCGGCTGAAGCAATGGAACACCCAAATAAATCAAACTCACTTATGGGGGAGGGGTGCGGATTAACCTCGTCCATATGAGTGGGTCTGGGTTCTCACTAAGTGGAATTCTGTCTGTTTTGGGCATGGATGGGGTCAAAGGGGAGAGTTTGGTGACCTGCCAGTCGAGTTGAGAGTTGTTTCTCCTGCTTAGATTTTGCCTCGAATGGACGAAGCATCCCCTTGATTGACTGCCCTTTGATCAAAGTTAATATACCTGTAACACCCAATTTATTGTCTAAGGTGGTTGGACTGCTTTGAGCTACTTCCCAATTGTATACAGTATTATTTTTGTAAACTTATTCACTCACCCTTGTTATTGGGGGTATGAATAAAATTTGAAGGGGGGGGGTTGAAAGATAATCGATCTATAACCTTGTCTACCTATGTACACATTTGAATCCCAGGTCAGTGCTAACTATATTATTTGTATCTTATTGATGTAACTTTGTTTGTTGCTCAATAAAGTTTTGTTTTGAAACATAATGACTAAGCCAGAGAGGTAAAGAAACCCAGTATCATTTTTTTCAAGAATGCATTCACTGCACAAACAACTAAAATTGATAACATAAATTTAGAAAATATATATCCCAAATCTTATCAAAAGCTTCTTTTGCCTAGCATAAGTCTTCATCTTTACATTTTACTATCTGTGATGCACAAGATGCATTTTTGTCTATAATTACAATTCCAGATGCACCTAATCACAGGAATAAATAAACCGTAGCAACTGAGAATCAAAGATAAGATGGTCACACAACCAGATATTTTTGCTGCAATCTTTGCATACATGAAACAAAGATCCAGCTTGTGGAATGTTACAATAAATCAAGAACCCAATGCCTGATCAGAAATATACTGACAAAATAAATTTATTTTTAGGAAATGTGCTCTTTGGATGATGCATACAGATGAAAAGATCCACAACAATGTAATCAACATGTAACCGCATGTGAAATCTGTAACATTCCTATTTTTCTCACTGTCCATATGTAAAATAGATTTGAATAAAACTGTTGAAACTAATATGCTAGTTTCAAAATCTACTACTTAAAAAAATTTTCAGCAAACTTTTCTTTGCCTAATTATAACCTATTGTATTTTAGTGTCATCCTTATCTCAAATAAAAACAAGCAACATTGTATGTATTAGAATCTTTTTTTTTAACAGAAATTGTTCTTAAGTTTGTCACAAAATGCTTTTTAAGGAAATCTGTTATTATTTATTCACTTCAGATGGCTAATCTATCACTTGTATTCTTAAAATAATAGGTTCCAGTATTATTGTATTCAGAAAATCGAAGAACAAACCAATTAATTGGTTTTTCAATGTTGCCATTATATTTCAGAAAGATAGGGAGAACCTTAAAATAAAATTTTTCCATTGTCTTTATTTTATGATGATATGGGGTCTATACTTTTATATGAAGAATTCGCAAAATAACAATTCCTATATACAGCTTATTTTTCTTTTAAAAGTTATTAAAGGATAAACATTCAAAACTGCTTTGACTTTTGTAATTTGAATAATGTGTATTGAATTAAAAATTTTTAATAGTCTATTTTTAATTTCATAAATTGTCTTAACATATGCTTATGATTATTTATCATAATAAAATTAGATATTTGAAGAAATATACAAACATTTTATTAACTGTTTTGGTTTTGTTTTAGATCCAGTGGTTTTGGAGAGGTCTTCGATCTTTCGATCAGGCTGAAAGAGCAAAATTTTTACAGTTTGTAACAGGTACTTCTAAAGTTCCTCTTCAAGGTTTTGCATCTTTAGAAGGAATGAATGGTATACAAAAATTTCAAATTCACAGAGATGATCGTTCAACTGATCGGCTACCATCAGCACATACATGGTAATAATTTCTTTCTCAGATAAATTTTAAATATATTTCACTTATGTATTAATTTTCTTAAGATATTTTATATACTTAATTAAACTAATTTAAATTTGACATTATGCCTAATAAAAGGGAAAGATAATGAGTTTTAAAAAGTTTAATATCGTAATACAAATAATAAGTTATTTTCATGGCCTTTCTGAATCTTATTTCCTTTTTTATTAAATTTAATATATGGGTCACTATAATCTGCGATAATGTATAAAATTTTATATTTAAAAATAAGATTAAATAATAAAGCTATATATAAAAATGATTTTTTAGAATCTAATATAATTTCACTTTGTTGTTCATAAAAATCTTTTAAAAATATAATAATTGAGGTTAAAAAGAGAATTTAAATCAAAGCTTTTCAATGGTTTACTCACATAGGCGCTCCAAGTGAGTGGTTTTTTGATTTTAGAAAAATTGGAATAATAATAATTGTTATTCCTTTTAATTATTTTATTACTTTAAAAAAATATATATAGCATATAATTAATTATAATGTGTGTTTATAGATAGTATTTTTTAATATTTGAACAATTAATAAAAAAAATCAGTTTCATTTCATTACGTCAATCAAATATTTCATTTTTTTTAATCTTATCATTCTTTATATATCTTCTTGTGTATTTTATTATCTAGAAAAGTAATAAAATATTAGATTTTTAATTATTCATATATAGAAAGTAAAATGAGCAGAACCTACTTAAATCATTACTACCTTGAATTTGGCAAGCTATGTGAAGCAATACTTTCTTCATTGTATTTTCACAAGGTTGTTGGAGAGATCATTGTTTTATTACAAATATAATGAATTTCGAAAGAATGATAAGAAAGCAATGGCAAACTCCCATCGACTGATCAAATACTATCACATGGTTATAATAGTCTTATCTAATTGCTGCTCATCCTGCCTTCTGGCAGAGAAGTTAATATAAATATTCTTTGTCAAATTTAACATTTATGTACAATTTTATTTAGTTTGTTAATGTAGTAGCAAGAGGTCAGACCTTCACATAGAGTATACAGATTGATAAAATAAATTATTAATCATTTGCAATGCCCTGTATAGTTTAGTGTAGCTGTAGAATGGCATAGAATTCAAGAGCCATGGATCATGATGTGTCTGTCACT
Organism: Epiperipatus broadwayi; assembly: GCA_028023455.1. Lineage (NCBI taxonomy): Eukaryota > Metazoa > Onychophora > Udeonychophora > Euonychophora > Peripatidae > Epiperipatus > Epiperipatus broadwayi. The sequence goes on from JAQFVV010006254.1 coordinate 7,294,125, forward strand.
TTTATTCTGTTATTAATTTATCATTTGTAATGTGGAACAACACTTGAATTGATCTTTCTTATGACTTTTAAAAACTTGAAGCTTGTTCTTATTTTTCATCTATAATATTTTGACTGCCTGATTCATCATTTTGGGAGAAATTTTGTCATACCTAACTTTGCCATGCATTACTATAAAGTGAAGAGTTAAAACTTTATATCAAAGCCTTGCTTTTTATTCATTATACAAATTTAATATTTTGACATAGGTAAATAACTACCTTATGTTAAATGTGACCATGTTGTCAATAGGAAAAAAATTAACCTGGAGACTAACAATAATCCATGTAGGCCTGTATTTAATTTTTTTAAGTTTATGTCTAATATAAGAAATATTCTTTTTTATTATTAAATGCCAGCTATATCTATTTTTGACTACACCATTGAACATAATAATCTCTTAGATGAGTTAATGTAATTACATTCATTGCATCAAAAATTACTATAATGAAACCATCTCCTCATAGCTAATAAAAATTAAATATTTATTTCGAACTTCAGATATTTAAAAATACAAGTTATTTATGATCACTGATAGGAACGTATGCTTTCTTTCTACTACCATTACAGACAATATTTAAAGCTAATCTGTCTAATTATTTTTAGCTTTAAAATATGTGCAAATATTTTACCAAATAATAATTTGATGTTGCTAGTTTATTATACAATTAACTTTGAACTATTATCTTAAGATATTTTTCTAAATAGAATTGATTTTACAGATAATGATGCAACTTAAATTATTCCATTATATATCTAAATTAGTCTACCAGTATTAAAATACATTACTTAATATGATTTGTCCCATTAATATGAAAAAGATGCATTTCAACAATTATAAAAGTGAAGTTGCTTAGAAATTGTCTCCATTTTTAGAGAACGTAATGTTATATATTTCAGAGGATATATATAATTAGTTTTTGATGAGCAATAGAATCCCTATCACGGTTGATCAGCTAGCAGCAAATTAGTAATTCAGAATTAAATTCTTTGTGATTAGTTTCATTAATTGTATTGTATAGTAGTTTAGCTTTATTGGGACAAGCTGGTGCTATGTTTAGGCAGATGTTCATGAAAATTTGTATCTCTATAGTCCATTAACAGTGGTGATTCAATTACTATCCACCAGTACACACTACTCATCTACCAGAAATTTTATAGTCTGTAAGAAGTTGCTTTGGTTCTTATTTGAAAATATGTGTTTTTATTTAAATATTACACAATATCATATAATTACATATAAAACATTGAGTGGTAACCCAGACTTTTACGCTCCGGTTAGTCATCATTCCATCCTATATGACTGATACCCATGACTACATACATGGGAAAAAGATAAATGATCTCCAATATACTTATTTTGCGTTGAACCACACATATATATAATCAATGCTCACTTGTATTTAAATATATTTTAAAAAGACAATAAATTTCTAGATGCTTTTAATTGTCTTTAAATTTATAGATGGATATAATATATATTTATTCAAATTTAGATACAATTTATTAAAATCTTAAATGATCTAGATTTCAATATGTTTAGATATAATCATAATAAAATTTAAGTTTTTTTTAAATTTTGCTTAGTGCTTGGATAGTAGATAGTTGTGCCGCCTTAAATATCTTATGTAAATGTTATTTATTTTATTCCTTTTTTTTTTGTTTTCAGTTTTAATCAGCTGGATTTGCCAGCTTATGAAACTTATGACAAGTTAAGACTCATGCTTCTTACAGCCATTCAAGAATGCTCTGAAGGCTTTGGATTGGCTTAATCAACAAAAGATAATAATAATGGACAAATGGTCAAACTTCAAATGGGTTCTGTTCAAAAATGGCCTCAGATGTGATTGTTCCAAATGAACTCTCACAAACTGGCATCTACAAAATCAAGTCTTGTTGGAAGAATAAAAAATAACTCTTCTAAATGTGGAATAGCTTCCTGTGATTTCTTAAGTCCACTCTGATGGCCAAGAAAGATTTTTTTTTTTTTTGTTTTTGCAAAATGCTCAATTTTTTAAAATAATTTTATTTCAGAAATTTACTTTTATTTTAATTTGTTTTAAAATTAACAAACTTTCTGGGCCATAAGAAGGCAAAATAATTTAGTTATGCAGACTTTGTTTTCTAAAACTACTGCTTTGTGTACAATATAAAAGAAAATAAGCTTGTAAAAAAAAATATGCATTCTTTTTTTTTTCTTTATTTTTAATTCCCTCCATATGAAAAAAAAATGTCCATTTTCAACAAAACGGAGCAATGTATATGTACATTTGTATAACAGGTCTTTCATTTTCTGTCTGGCCTGAAATTGTTATAAATCATTGTCAACATAGTTGAATATTTCTTGTAAAATTGAGGAATTGTAGATAATCAAAATACTATCCCATTTACCTCCCCCCCTTTTAAGTTTGTCTTTGAAGGTATGTTAATATATATATATACAAAAAAAAAATTATATATAAAACAAAATAATTTGTATGAAAGTAATTTTTAAAAAACACTTAGAAATAACTTTAATGAAGTCAATATTCATTGGCTGATTTAAAGGGAATTTGTATTATACTTGAGAAACTTCAGCTACAGGTTTCTATCTAAAAATTAAAACAAATAAGAAGAAATATAAAACAGTAATAGTGTTTGTTAGCACTGATATTTAAACCCATTCCTTTTCATTTATTTACTCCTTGTTTTTATCCTGATTTTAATTCATTTTCTCCTTCTCTAGTCTTGCCTTCCCAGAACCTTTTTAATCCTTTTCACTTTTCTTTTTATGATGGCATTTTTTTTCCTCATGTAATTTATATTTCCACAAAGAAAAGAAAACATTAAAGGCAACTGCCACAAAACACTTTCAAATTTGTGTTATGTATTTTTATTCCAAACTGCATTTTATATAATAATAGTTTGAGACTCATATGATGTATGTATATATAGGAAAATTTTTGGTTAATTAAAACACTATTGAAAGTGTAATAAACATAAAATATAATTTATCCAACTGGCTTTCAAAAAATTTACATTTTTTTTAAAATTAGCATTTTAAAAAATTAATTTATTTGTAGTTCAGATAAAATCATTGTATTAATATATTTATCAAGTTTCTTTTATAATTGTAGAAACCAACATAAAAATGTGGGTACAAAATTTTAAATTAATTAGTATAAAAACCTATTATCTGTTCTTAAATTATAATAATCATTTAAATCTTCAATAGATTTTTAAAAAAAGAAATTACAGTATTTATAAATTCAAATAAAAACTAATTGAAATTGAATATATGTATATAAACAATATATATTGTCTTACTATATTCTTACTGTTCTGGAAACCAATGCAGAGAAATTATTGTATGATTTAAATATTTATAATTCTGCTATCTAGTTAATATGCAGACTTTGGAAAAATTTGAAGTAGATCAGGGTGTCCAGGATGGTATGAAAGTGGTCCAATACTAAATCATAAACTTATTTAAAATATCTGAGATTATATGTCACAATCTGATTAAATATATGTGTGCATTCAAATATCCAACTAGTCTTGTTTCCCTCTTTTATAATAAAAAAAACATCATGTTTTATTACTCCAGTATGTAAATTTTCTATATTAGTGATCACAAACTTGGAACCTGCTCGACTTAGAAAGACTGAATGGGTTTGTGCATAATTAGAATTATTGTTTAGGGACCTTTTTGCTTGTTTGTGATGGTGGATAGCACGGAAATTTTGCAATTTTTTTTTACTTATTAGTTTTTGGTAATGTTTGTATATTTAATGTGTAGCCCAGAGATGCCAAATGGTTGGACACACCTAATATAGTTATTTCGTTGTGCATGTACATGTCTTAGCTTCGCCCCCTAGCTTTGCATACAATTCATTATTCTGTACACTCTTCATATTCCAAGCATAAAATATTGAAATTGGAGTCAAAATTATACAACCAGACTTATGACTTGAAATAATAATAAAGGCCATTTTATTATCTAAATAGTTCATTAATAAAATAAAATTTTCATTACTTTGATAATATGGCTATTACAATTACCTGATTATATTGAACGGATCCTTATTGCATATCTCAATAAACTTAAGGTATTCATTTACAATCTTACAAAATGATTACACTACAGATCTGAATTGATGGGGTATAATGATGAGAAATAATGTTAAATAGTACAATAGATAATTATGAAATTATTAATTTTTAGCAGGTTTGAATTGTATTGAATGTTTGTCATTTTAAAAAATAGGTATTATGTATTGTATACAAACTTATCAATATATTAACTCACATACATATATATTTGTAATTTTTTTATTTATTAATTCATGTTACATTAGCCACAATACTGTCAAATATCTACTCATTATACTTATATATATAAATTTTTAGAAACCTGAGCACTTTAATGCATTCACAGAAGCAATTGAGTATATATTTTTACATTTTATCAGAGGATAAAATAAGAATAGTTTGATCAAAATTTTAAAAGATGTGAAAAGGTTTGAGCAATTTAATGCATTCACAGAAGCAATTATATATATATTTTTACATTTTATTAGAGGATAAAATAAGTTTGATCAAAATTTTAAAAGATGTGAAAAGGTTTTGAAATATTTTATTAAATTTGTTATGTAACAAATATGTGGAATATTTTTTTCAATATGTGCAATTAGATCTTAATGTTGTGTTATTGAAATGATCTTTGTATGCCTAATAGGAATTAATATATATATTTTGTCACCTAATCTTTTCTTACCATTCTTTTTTTTTTTTGTTCATTTCTTCATTTATTAATTCACCAATCTTTCAATTTATTCATCCCTGACTAATTTCTTCCCTTTACTGTTTCATATTTAGGTCTATTTCACTACCCTTTTAATTGTTCATGTATCCTTTCAATTTGCTTTTCGTCATTATGCTAAAAAAAAAGTTTAAACATTGTTTTATATTGTTTCAATATACATTATACTTTAAATTATACTATTCTATTATTCCTTTTTTATTTTATTAAAAAATGCACATTTGTTTATAAGAATTTGGAAATATCTAATTGAATCCCTACTGACTGTGCCCAGGAACTTGATTTCATTTGAGAAGTTATTTTATAATATTGGGCCATTATTTTTAAATTCTATTACTTTTTTTTTTTACATAAAAATAAATGACTAGTGTTCTTTTCGTTTTTTGTATATTTCATCTGCCCACCCAATGGTGAATCAAAAAAATCGATAATTTAGAAGTTATAAATAGTTAATTTCCTTTTCTAGTCCAATCCAGCCATCACCTTTTCATGGATATATAGATAGATAATAGTCAGATAAAAAAAAATGAGGGAAAGTCATAAAGGTATCATTGATTGCTTAAATAGAACAACGGATAAATGGTTAGATTGTTTACAGCTATTTATTTGGCATGTGTGCATATGTACATGAAGATATAAATAGATAGATGCTAGGATAAAGCCATAGGATGAATAAATAGATGTATTGATGAATAGAAATGTAGATAAATATTAAAAGGCTTGGCTAGATAAATAGATATTAATAATCAAAAGTGGAAAGAAGTTTAATTCATTAGGCTGCTTTTTCATATATTTAAAATGTTTATATAATAGCAATAACTGCATATATGTAATAACATAAAAAAAAAAAATCAAGTCACATCTCCTAATTTAATAAGCTTGTATTTATTATAGAGCTTATTTTGTGAGCTCTGTTTATAACATGTAATAATAATATAAAGAAGGAACAAACCGCCAGTCAAGCGCTTTTACGAATTTACAAGCACTTGAAAAGCATAATGGTACACTTATGCTTAGAGTTTATCTATATATATATAAGCCAAATTTTGCTCACTGTGCTGAAATCAGGAATAATATAGTGGATGCCTGAATTATAAATTGTTAATTGAATTGTACAAACCTATCAAAGCTTTTTTTTTTTGGTAAATATTGATTTTCGCCCTTTTCAATGTGTTGGAACATTATACATACTATTTCAATCTACATAGCGACATCTATCACTTTTATATAAAATTAAATAGGACCTGTTATTCTATTTTATTATTGAAACATACTTTTTAGTTATAAATCACCTAATTTAAATAATAATTTATTATAAATAATAATAGCAGCTCTAAGAAAAATAACAAATGGATAAAACATCCATGCTTCCCTAAAATTTATCATACATTATTAAAAAATAAAAATTATATAAATAAAAGCGTTAACATAAGATGGTCAAATAGTAAAAATCTTGATAAATTAATAGGTAATTATAATAAATGATATCAAGTGTAGAAAAAAGGAATTATATAAAATATGAATTAATATAAATGTTTTGGAGTAGAAGGAAATATTGGATAGATGGATAACAGGTTATATAAGGTGGATAAGTAGGTATAAATTGTATTAAAGAAAGAAATCAGGATTTAATTGAAAAGGTGAATGAAAAAAAAAATGAACAGATAATTATAAATAAATTGATGAGTCATGGATCAATGCTTAGATGTATTAGTGATTAAATAAGACGTGGGTGGATGGATGAGTGGCATATTTAATGAGTATTGTGTATTAAGAGAAAACAATTGGGAGTATACATTCTATTGAAAAATATCTTTAAAAACTTTTTAAATTGTGCTATAAAGTTTTCACGAATATTTTTAAATTTCTACTGCTCATACATTCATGGTATACATTTATACGAATGTTTGAAAGTTTATGGATGATGGCAGTTTACTTCTAGTTATATATTGGACTTTCCATTATCTAATTTTAATTGCTAAATGCTTTTAAAAAAAAATTGAACATAGAAGAATCAAGGATCCTCTCATATGGATGCATATATAAAATAAATGAATTTTTCTAAAAACTAACTAATGAAGAAAATGATCCAATATTTAAGTGATTAAATTGCTTTAAAAAATTTTATAATTCTCAAGTAATACTGCAATACAATTATAATTTATATACTTAACCTAGATGTAATTACAGGGGATCCATTCTATCCAATATAGCTGATACATGTGAAAAAGATAAAATGATTTCTAATAGAAGTATTTCATAAAGAAAAGTGAAGATTGAAGTCTGTCCATTAAAGTTTGTAGATTTGCTTTAATATAAAGCTGAACGTTGATTATATATATGTGGGAGATTATGATCCGGACCAACTAATGAATGGGTTCAGCAAGAAATAAGTATATTGGTGATCATTTAACTTTTTCACATGTGTGTGGTCATATGTATTGGTTATATTGGATAGAGTGGGTGTCTGTAGAGAGCTTGAAAGTCTGGGTTCAAATTTCCTGTAATTCTGAACTAAGTAAAAAAAAAGGATTTTTTGAAAAAAATATAAATTTACTAAATATGATTGTAAATTGTGATGTTTCAAAGATAAACTCTAATTTTAGTCAAGCATTGGTGGTCGAGAGGTCAGCGACAGCCGCTTTACAAGTAGTTGTCCCAGGTTAGTGGGTTCGCTTCCTGGCTAATGCTGTGACACGAGAGAAAAACTAATTTTAAAACTATTTAATAATTTTTTTTTAATTATAGAAAAATGTATTTTTTAAACAAAAAGTATTGTGATACAGTTATTGTTAATTCTCTTGATTTTCAAATTTTTGAGTGCTTTGCTTTTTTTCATAAATCTTATCTTAAATTACCGTTAAAGAAAAAATAATAAGATTTGAATATTTTCAAGATTACAGTATCATGGTGTCCAATCCATTAGTATTATTAAGCCATTTGCAAATAATATATCCAAGATTATGCACTCAGTTGGCGACTGGATAATTAAAACAGCCAAAGTTTAATTAAATTTCAAGAGTTTATTTACTTTAATAATAATTATACTATTAAGGATTAGTAATTCAACTCACTATTTGCCAGTTGAGAACAAGATCATGTAGATCTCTTAAAAGATTTGAGTCTCCTTAGAGATTTAATATCTATAAAGTCTCTTTAATTCTGAAGTTTGTAATTATAATCCTGTAAGCATTGTACTGCTCTCACTTTTTTTTAGATAGTCCAGCCTCTTTATTAACTTCCAGAACAATGTCAATTTCACTAGTCTTTCCACTAGTTTACTTTTATTCTTACTTAATTCTTCTGCAGACTTTTTACCAGCTTTGCTAATTTGCAACCTGTTGTAATTTTCAGTAAGTTTTCTTTTTCTACATAATTATTTTATTTCTGGAGTATTGTGTAGCATATCAAATTTTCTAAATTTGCACACACACATTTATTTACACTTTAAATAAAATATACGTGCAGATATAACATAAATAATTCTGTAATGGGATAAAATTCCCATCTTGTTAATTTATGACTAAAATTTATTTTGAATTTAAATAATTTGCTATAACAATTATCAAAAAAATAGACCAATTAAATTAATCCTTAGATTTATTTTTTCAACTATTATACTTGGATTTTATGTTGATGATAATTGAGATAACTCTTAAGAGTAAATGTGGCATCATTATAATCACACTAATGTTTAAAAAAGATCTATTTAGGATGCTTAAAAGGTTCCCAGAATAACTAACTTTCCCATTAGTGTTTTCAACATGCAAAATAAGTAACAAACATGGAGTACACCTAGGTCTCATGCGGATTTTTTAAATGTGATTTTGAAGTTATGTGATTCATGTTACTTCTTAATATCTTTATGCAGGTTTTCTTTTATGCAATAAAGAAGTTCATATTTCACTACATTTATTAGATATCAAGAAATTTAATTATTAATAACTTATTTTGACTTGAAATACTTTTTTTTTTTTTTTTTCAAAAATATAGTATATTAGCAGCTAAAGTGAATATGACCTGAAACTGTATTTAGAATCTTAGCTTCTATGTAAATAACCTACTTATACTAATGAGTAAATAATAATAATAGAATTATACTTACATATAAAATCGCAATAAATATTCAAAAATTTTAAACTTTTAAAACATTTTGTTAGATAGAACAGAAATAAATATTCTTTTAGATTTTTAAAATAAATAACGAAGATTTTATTGATTTTGTAAACTAAAAATAATCTTTCTAATGATAATGTATAATCTTTTTTTTTGATTGCGATCTCATTTTTTTAATATAGAAACAAAATGTGAACATTTAAAATTTATTTCAATAGTAAAAATATCAAATAAAGATAAATTTATTAGTTTCTGATAAGTAAAAATCAGATTTTACGTTGATGTGTTAGATAAAATGTCAGAAAATGCTGAAATCTGAGTTTCCTGCAATGAACCTCTTAAATTTCAATGAGAGCTAAATAGTTATATATCTGGATATCACGAACTTTATAAACAATTAGTAAAATCATAGTCTCAAAATTGAATCACTGATTAGTGTCGACAAAAAAACCATTAACACAGCAAAAGACGGTGACGCATACTATCAAATAGCGATAATGATTAAAATATGTATGAAAAAATGTAAAATTAAATACTGTAGTTAATAAAAAAAGCTCGTCTTGTATTAATTTTTTTCAAATATTTGAAATTTTTTATTAGTCATACTTTTATTTTTTTCCTTGTTGCTTTGCTTTTATGCGATTTCTGAAAATTATAGAACCTATCCCCCATTTTTCAAGGTAAGTTAAGTCTATTTTTGGGTGATTTTTTTAATGCGGGTTTTCTGCAGAAACTATCTGCTGCATAAAATGAGACCTAGGTGTATATGGTTTAAAATTATTTTTTTCAGTTATCACATATTTGAATAATCAATTATTAGTTTTGCTAAAAGTTGCTAGATTTATGAGGTTTGATTAAATAAATTCAGCTCATCTATATATTGCTTGGGGCTATAACTCATATTCTTCAGGGAATTTGAACAGTTTGCAATTTGTTTTCATATAAATTAGAACTAGTAGCAAAATCTAATTTTTTTTATGAAATACTATATGTAAAGCATGCATCTTTACATTAATCTTAAAAAAATAAATTGCTTTAAATTAAAATCATTCTATACTATTATTTGATCAAAAGCAGGGCTATTAATAAAAATGTGAGAAACAGATAATTTTATATTTTCTAATACATGCAAGAATACAAAAGTTAATGTGTGATATTAGAAATGATATGAACTCCAGAGTCTTTATAGTTATCCATTCATATGAAATTTATATACCTTTAAATTAAATTTACTAACTCAATTTATCTGCAAATAATATTAGTAGGATATGGTCTAGAATAGTAAAACATAACACAAAAAAAGTTACAACTATTGTCAACTAAAATTATTTATTTCCATAATGCATTTATTTTAAAACAATATTTAAAATACAGTCAGGAAGAGCTCTTTTTTCCTTTTCATGTCTTGAGCAAGGAACAAATGTTGCACAAGGTTCATTAATAAAAATTATACTTTATGAAATATTCATAATATACATACCCATAATTACATAAAAATTCAATACCTGAGATATGTTTAAAAACAACTGATTCCAATATTAATTTTTATACAGAATAATGAAAAGAACTTTTTTAAAAGATATATGCAATATTATTTACAGAAATTATTTACAAGATATTATCTTGCATTAACTTTTGTTAGCAATCTTCCAGAACAAGATAGCATCAATCAACTTGTATTTGTTTATTAGAATCTAAAAAAGAAAAATGTACAATAAAAAATGCTTGTAACTTTTAAGACATAAATAAAATGGGTCATTTTTTTAAAAAAAAAGTCATGAAAAGTGAAATGAAGTAAAAGTGATATTTTAATGAAAATATTAAATAAAATTTGAGTTTCATTGGAAGTAATACAATTTTCTACTTCTTTTCCTATGTATTGATTTCTACTTTAAAATATCACTCATCATCAGAGCTCTAGTTAATTTATTTCCAAAATAGAATTAACAAGAACTCTGATGATGACTGCAGGACAGTTGAAACTGATAGTTTGATATAAATGAAAATATTGATAAAAGTGTTTAAGAAAGGTATAAATGGTATATGTTAGTTTCATTGAAGGAAATTTAAAAAAAGATTAATTTAATTACAAATGACATTTCATTCAGTAAACAATATTTGTGTTCATTTATATCCCCCCCCCCACTACCATCACCTATCATTAAAAAAAAGGAATATGGCAAGATATTCTGAAAGAATGAGTTTAAGACATTTAAATGGTTTTTTCCCCATATAAATAAAATGTTCTCTAAAAATAATTCATTATTGTAGAATTTTATAATATTAAGATGCCAGAATAGTTTGGTAAGCACTGGCACATTACCAACAACAATGATTAATTGTTGGTAAGTTATTCCAATCTGCTTCGATTAGTTCTTTTTCTAAAACATTGTGTATATTATGAGTGATCAGCTATGCCCATTATTTTGAAATTCTTTTTAGACAAAATCAAGTTTCAGTGCATATTCACATGTGAAACCAGAATATATTGTATAAACATTTACTTCTTGGCCAATGCTATCTATAACTACCAAGTCTATCCAGCAGCACTTCTCCATCCCCTCTATTTCATTTTCTCCTAGCGTAATGACAATAAAAAATTGCTATTTTTTGTTTCTTTTTATATTTCTGTTTCAAACCATATGCTTTCCAAACTTTCACCCCATTTTTGCTTCTTTGCACCAAATAAGAATAACCATTCCAATCGTATATCGATTAAAAATTTATATCTATTCATTTTTATAAATCTACCTAAATTCTTTTGTCAATTAACTTTACATAATTCACAAACATTTCTAGCTCACTTAAATACTGTATACTCACTCACTTTTTTAAGACAAATATTTCCAACTATTGTTACTGTGATAGAATGAGCATAAAAGAAAATTTATTTCCGTTGTACTTTCAAAACTTTCATCTTTTTTTTTTCCAGTTTTTTAATTTCTCATCCATTGTAAAAAAAAAAATTTAAAAAAAACCATCCTTATTGAACTGAATAATTTGTTCATTTCATTGTCACCCATGTGGTCTTCCACATGACAGTAAGTTGAAATTCATAGCAAAAATTATATAAAATATTAAAAGTAATAAAAATAGGTAATGTTAAAATATTTTAAAACAATTATAAGATTTGATAAAAGTATTTAAATTTAAGAGAAACAAATTATTTAAATTATATTAGGACTGTTTCTCTTGTCAAAGATTAAAAGAATGTTTAAAATTATGTTGGCAGAAAGGTATTGCAAAACACAAGTATATTAGTGTTAAAATATTCAAATATGTTTAAAAATACATATATACAAGCAACAAAGATTACAAATTATAAAATTATTATATAAAAGCCTTTTTCGGCAAATTATGTTTTTTTTGCCCTTTTCAATATGTCTCCACGATTTAAAGCACATACAGTGACATCTATATCAATACATGAGAGAAGATAGATAAACAAATGTATATCTGACGTGATCTATTATGTGTTTTTTTTTTTCCCCCTCAATTCTACTACAAAATTACTCTGTTATATCTATTGAATGGATATATATCCACATATATTAATTAATTAACTATCCATTATCCATTAACCACTTATTATTTAACTTAATGGATGTTTTGTATATATTCATACAGTTGTTTTTATTATACATGATGTAGTTTGTTTCATATATTTTACGTCTATTAACATTTTTAATATAATCAAGAACACTTATATTATCAATACAATTTATTTTATGTCCATACTGCAAATAATGAACATATAACGCAGATCTATCATCTTTCCTAGCAATAGCATCATTGTGTTCTTTAGCTCTTTCTCCCAATTGCTTTGACGTCTGGCCATAGTAAATCATATTACAAAAATTACATCTAATTTTATAAACCATTCCTCTCATATTTTATATCATCTTTCATTCTACAATTAGTTATCAATTTATCCAAATTTTTGCTATTAGCCCACCCCACGTTAATATTTTTATCTAGATAATTTTTACTTTTTTTATTTAATATATTATATACACTAGGCAAATAATTTCATATTTGCCTAGTGTATATAATATATTAAATAAAAAAAAGTAAAAATTATCTAGATAAAAACAGTAATTTTGTAGTAGAATTGAGGGGAAAAAAAAAAAAAACACATAATAGATCATGTCAGATATCCATTTGTTTATCTATCTTCTCTCATGTATTGATATAGATGTCACTGTATGTGCTTTAAATCGTGGAGACATATTGAAAAGGGCAAAAAAACATAATTTGCCGAAAAAGGCTTTTATATAATAATTTTATAATTTGTAATCTTTGTTGCTTGTATATATGTATTTTTAAACATATTTGAATATTGTATACTTGAAGTGCAACATAAAAAAAGAATTGGTTTTAATTCTGATTCTTTTTCTGTATTAGTGTTAAAAGAAATAGATTTTAAAAGTTTATATAATCTACATTTTGCTAATTAACAGATTAAGTCTGGCTTTAAATTTAAAGTTGCAGTTTGAAGTGATAAGAAATTCGAAAAACAATAAAAATGCAATCAAATTAGTGTATTTTGAAAATTCATGTAATTAAAATATAATGAGATCATAAAGATATTGTAAATAAAACATTATTAAAGGTGTTAGAAGCAAAAGTATATATAGTCAGTTTTTCTTGAAATCAATCAATCTGAAGTCTTGTTATATTCAAGTTGCCTTGAATCATCATTAGAATGAACAAATAGAAAAGAGGAAACCAACTGCTCAGTCTAATCTTTTCAAGCTATTTTGAAGGAAACTAATCAAAATGAAGAAGAAAAAAATGTCTAAACTCAAATTGCAAAGAGAAGATTGTTACAGGACACTAGTAACTGATAGATAGAAATGCGATTATAAATGGAATCAATTAAGCCCATTGTGAGAAAGCTATTAGTTCACCTAAAAAAATTTTCAATAAACGATAGAATGCCAGCTACAAATCTTTATGTAACTAAATTTTTAAAAAAAAGATTAGATTGTTATCCTAACATTAGCCATTTTAAGTTTTATGATTTGTTAAGAGTACATTAATTCCAATGAACTACATTTTATTATGTATAGTTTATATAATACGTTATTTAAATGATTGATTAAAGGAGGAAGCAAATATTTTCTTTAAAAAAAAAATCAGCATTTGCTGTTGAGTATTAAAAATATTCTAGCTGTGTTTAAGCAGCCAAATACAAAATCTTTCATCTTTTACTTCATGTATATTAGTTAAAATTTTATCTTTCAAAAAAAATTTTTCATATAGAAACTGTCAGCAAATATATAGATAGATGCAATATTTATTTTTAAACACAATGTACATGTGTAAAGTATTTAACATGAAGTGCCTAAGCGTTAGAAGAAATGAATGGTAGAATAATTATTAAATTTTAAGTTAAACTAAATGTTTATTTTAAAATATGATAGAGTCCATTTGTTTATAAATTAATCTTTACATTAATTGTAGTGAATTAGATTTTGTGTTAGAACTTATAAATTCAGTTGTTAGATCCATGTTAAATGGTTAAAATACACTATATCTTTATGTTGAACTGGTTTAGAAAATTCAAGATTGGATCCAAAGGGCCACCTGTTAATTAAATAGTAATATTGTTGAATTCGAGATTGGATTCAAAAGAATCATCTTAATTAAAGTTACTATTAAATCAGGATTCAGACAAAGTGGCCACTCCCTAGAATTATCATTATAAGGAAGGTGTATTAATTATAACAATTTCATACTAGATATGTATGACTATGCTATGAAGTTAAAGATAGGAATAAATGTATTTGGGAGGGTCGGACATGCATAGGATTATAAAATGCAATTGAAAGATTAATACTTAACATTAATCAAAATAAACTTTTGGACACTTTAAAAATAACTATAATTGTTTTGTATTTATTTTCCAGCATGTGGGTGAACTAAAAAGTAGTAAAGAAATATCTTATTAAAGCAATTATTATCATTAAATTTAATTCTTATGATATAGTAATGTAAGCATGTTTAAGAAAAGAAAATTATATTATTTGACAATTATAAATAAACCATTATTTTATTATTTGTTTAAATAGGGTAATAACTTCTTTATATACAATAATATCTGTTCCATGTCCATTTCAAATGGTATAGCTCATGTTCTACATGATTTGGCAAGGCATTACAAATAGGGTAATGTAGTCTTCATCATTATCGTATATTAAAGAAAATATCCTTTAGATAATTATATGAGTATTGTATAATCTGTTATTATATTGCTCCACTGATATCTAAATCATTGATCATATGCTGTCAATCATTCATTATGCCATATATCTAAACTATTCATTCACAATGTCATTTCTAATTTTGCTTCTGTCATAATGTAATATTTAATTAAAAATATAGAAGAAATTACAATATATATATATTGCAATGGTCAAATCTTTTGTTACATTATAAAGCTAAAGCAAAAATGGTTATCAGAAGAAAGGTGCATTAGATTCCTCAATTCAAGCACACTTTTAAAATAAATCCAAAAAGTTCCTCATTGATTAAAGCCATAAGCTAGAAACTAGTGTGGGGATATTTGGATGGATGACAATGGATAGATTTATTAAGCATTATCATCTGGCATCTAAACAACATAAAAAGTAGTAAGAATGAAAGATTATGTTAATAGCAAGATGTAAGTAATGGTAATGTGATAACTAGTTGGCATGTGATGTATTATTAGTATAGTGCCAGAGAAATACAGGGTAGTTAAAAAGTTGTTGCTAGAAAAACATATATAGAAAATATGATCATATTCAGAGATAAGATAAAGAAGTAATCTACTATATGCAGATTGCCAGTGAATTAAAGATGTGCTTAGGTACAGATCAGAGTATCTTTGTGGATTTAAAACTATTCAATGACAAATACTTAATTATCTAATATGAACATCTTCAGGTGTGAATGAATTTCCCATCCTTTATATATGGATTGACAATAAAATAGAGATGTTTCCATATTTAAATTCAGATTTAGAATGTAATTTCACTTTTCACTGAAACATTTTCCTGATTATTTTATTTTTTATATATTCCAAGAACTTAATTATTATGTAACAAGTATGATCACTTGTCAGTGACTAAGTTATGGTACTTTAGTCTTCTTTAGAACTCCTGTTTAGCTAGCTTATTAAGAATACTGGAGTTTAAAACCGTAAGTGAAAATGCTTCCAGTAATATTGTCACAATAACTAAATACAAATTCATTAGCAAGTAAGATTTTTTGCAATGATAGCTGATTTTTTTTTAAATCTCTGAAATATTAGCATACAACTTAGTGGCATTTTTAAGAGCAATGATAATTTGATACTTTTAACGTTTTTTTCTGAATTTGTTGTTTCAACAGTTGATTTCCCCCCACAAATATCATTTCATCACTGAGAAAAAAATATCATTAAGTATAAAATTTTATGCCTAGAACTCAAAAACTTTTAAAAAACTGACTTAATAATTCAATAACTTTTCATCAGTAGAAAGCCATTTCAAAATTTATTTATTATGTGTTAATTTAAATGTTTTCAAACAAACAATCTTTGTTCACACATATTTACAGAAATCTATTATATAAAAGAAGCCTTACTGATGTAACCCTCTCATATTGTGTCAGTTTGAAAAAAATTATTTAAAAAATAAACCCAACAAAATAGCGATTAGATCCATTAGTAGATTTTATTGAATGATAAGGGAGGGGAAAAAATTGATTTAAGATAAGAACCCACTCCTTTTTATAGTTAAAAAAGAATTAAATATCAAAATATAATGTAAATGAAATTCAAAGTAGAAATAGACAATAAATTGATTAATAAAAAGTAATCTTTGTAAATTATCTGCAGGAATGCAATTAAATTTTGGAAAATTCCTGGTCAATAAGATAAGATTAATCAAAAATGTAATAAAAGTGAACAATAGGAGGGAAAGTATAAAAATGGCAGTGTGATAGTTGGAAAGGTCAGTTATTTCAAATTTAAGTCGGTTAAGCAACACCATGCATTGGTAAGAAAACTACAGGGGTGCCCGTCTGGATTTCATTCCCTGGTCTCCATCACCATAAGTCTCCTGCTAACAATGCCTCCCCCGTAATGTAAGACTGCTGCATATTCTCCTATTGGCATTCAGAAGTGCTGAAAAAAAAAAAAACCATCGCTGATGACCCAATGGCCAGCCACGAGGAATGCCAGAAGCATCCGGATTTAAAGCATGTGAACCGTGGAAGGATTATCCAAGTTGTCAAAATAGATGACATCATCTTCAAGTTAAAAACCTAGGTAAATATATTGAATGTTGTGATAAATGTCTAGACATTATTTAAGATCAAATGACTGATATGAAGAACAATTAACATAAATGTCAAAAATGAGATGAATTAAGTTTTGTTAAACTATTTATTTGGTTTGATAATATATCTATTTTATTAAATATAGGTTTGCAATTGAAACATTAAGCTATTGGCGTGTGTGTATAGGAATAAACAGTGTTTGCTAAATATTAGTCAGTTCTCTTTAACTGTGTTGCCACAATTAGGTAAAATATTGATATGGCTTTTTATTAATGCGCTGGACCCCATCTTCAGATTATTGGACTTAGTCTGGATAGCTGAGTTTCACTATGTCTTTCGTCTGGGTATTCCGATTATATAAAGTTTATATGGCCAGATGGCACCTGAAATTTATTTCGAAAAAATTTAATTGAACTTAAAAGGATTGGCATAATAACAGAAGTTATGGGAGGAGTCCTATGATCAGTAAAAATGATCAGGGTTAGTGCAGCCCCGCTCTGGTCATAGGCATGATTGATAGTTAATCCATTAGTAATAGATTGATAAATGATTATCAAGTATGCAAGAATGCATCTCTTTAAATAAATAAAGAAAATAAACCAATGACCATTTTTCAACAAAATGATTTCCATTACTTTCAAAAATGAAACCCCCATAATCATTACAAACATCCAACATGGGTTTCCATGGCCCTGCGTAGATAAATAATATTGTTCAAGACCAAATTACTATAAACACCTAAGTTGTTAAAAAAAAAGTTGAAGTTGGTGAGCAGGATATATTTACTATATAATAATAAAAGATATAAATAGCAATAAGATTGAAATGTAAATAAAAAGCAGCAGAAACGGGCGGGCAGAGAAATAAAGAAACTTTTGTTTTGTTTATTATTATGGTAGGGGTTTTAGATAACTCAGGCAGAAAGTAGAAGGGACAGGGTTTCAAAGCCATATGGACACTTCGTTTGAATTCAAATAAAGCAGAAAAGTAAATAAGCACAAAGTGTTAATAGAGAAAAGAAAGATAGTCAAATAAATGCAGAAGCAATCAAAACAAAACCGGAGATAGAAAAATCACAAAGTGAAATTGAAGAACAGGAAGTTGAAAGATAGAAAATAACGATATAATGAACATATTAAATAAAATAATGGAGCAAAATAAAAAAATTAAGACAGATTAGATCAAGTAATAGAAGAAAAAGTGTGGCGAAAGGAGCTAATGGAAAGCCAAACAAGGGCAATCTAAAGGTTGAGCAAAAGTTTCAGTCCAAATGGACTACAGTAAAATATAAGATTAAACTAGAAATCAGTGAAAATATGGAGTGAGTAGAGTTAGTTACAAGTAACAAATTAATAGAAGACATGAAAATAGTACAGGAAAGGAGTATAGAATTATTACTAGAAGAGATAATAAAGCAGGAAATGAAAAAGTAATATAAATTTTGAAAGCAGAAACTAATGATATAGTTAAGAGGATAGAGCAAATAGAATTCAAATTTGGGGAAAAAGGTGGATGGATTGGTTTGTCCAGCCGTGAATGTGATGGCACAAATGTAAGCACGTTAGGCCAGAATAACCTGGCCATTGCTAACCAATTTTTAAAGATTCGCATGTTTTCTGGTCATGTGGGAGAATCCCCAATGGGACACTTGCAGGAGTTTGGAGCGAGGAAGCTAAGCTAGCTAATTGCTTGCAGCCATTTGCAAAGTGCATCCCAGTTTTGGTGGCACTACTTTTTAAAACCAACTACATTATTGCGCTGCATAAGTTACTGGGATGAGGAATATAAGAACATAAAGCACCAGGTGGCGCAAGACATGGTGGCCTGGTGAGCCGTTTACACCATTCTTTTGTCGCCAAGTAGCAAAATTGAGGCACTAACAGTGAGCACACTATCAGAATAAATTATATGCATTGTATGGCATAACTTCCCTCTGAATGTAGAATAAAGGTTTATAGGCACAGAGAGGAGACAGTCGAGCAAGTGGTGGAGTTATTTGCTGCGTTCAAGAGTGCTAGACCAAGCTATGAGCAAAAAGAAAGGAGATTCAAACCCCAGAAAAGGGAGGCAAATATAAATGCCATAAATTTTAGCCTTCGTAGAAATTCCTGGGAAGACGACCAGGGATTTGTCGATCAATCCAAGCCAAACAAGGGTATATGGGCATACTGATAGCGAACAGGAGGTTAACTGCTTGGAACATCAGGCTCGGCCCAGGGGTAGATCCCGATTTCCCGGCGAGTGACAGTAAAAAGTAAAAAACAACAGCCTGACAAAAGTTAAGTGAGCCAGAATGGTTGGGACAAACCCTCAGGCGATAATAATAAAAAAATCTCAACAGACTTTGAAATCGGAAAACAAGAAGAAATGAAAAGTAAAATTTAAGCAGAAAAAAAAAGAAGAGATAACATTAACCTATTGGTATGCATATATAAGAATAAAAAGTTTTGTTAAATATTACTGGGTCTGTTCTCTTTATGTGCGTTGCCATGATTAGATAAATGTTGATATGTACTCTTTATTAATGTGCTGGATCCTTTGTTAACAGTATTGGAGCTAGTCGGTAAGTTTGCAAGCGCTAGGTTTCACTGTCATTCGTCTGGGCATTCTGGCTATATAAAGTTTATATGGCCAGATGGTGTGTGAAATTTATCTCAAAAAAAAAAAAAACCGCCTTAGGAGGATTGGCATAGTACCAGCAGTTATGGAGGGATGCTATAATCAGCAAAAATGATTGGGATTAATGCGTTAGTACAGTGTCGATCTGGTCATAGCTATGATTGATAGTTAATATATCAGTAATATTCTACCTCTCTGCTTGAGTGTAGAATCACCAGGTCAAAACCATCTTAGATTGATAAATGATTATCAAATATGCAAGATTGCATCTCTTTAAATAAATAAATAGTTTTAAATAAAGAAAATAAACCAATGATCATTTTTCAAACAAAATGATATCATTATACTATATATTAAC
This sequence comes from Epiperipatus broadwayi, assembly GCA_028023455.1. Lineage (NCBI taxonomy): Eukaryota > Metazoa > Onychophora > Udeonychophora > Euonychophora > Peripatidae > Epiperipatus > Epiperipatus broadwayi. The sequence goes on from JAQFVV010006254.1 coordinate 7,314,364, forward strand.
AGAAAAGTAAATTATCTAAAAGCTAGAAATGGCATTAAGACCATATGGAATATAGCAGTCTTCAGATTCAGTTTTAAAAGATTATAATATATATGCTTTTTTTTTTTTAAATATAATTTTAAAAACATTAAATAATACAATACACCTTAAATAAATATAGAGAATTGAATTTTATTTATGTAAACATGCATTATTATTTCTACTTAATTATACATACACCTATTGTAATTCGATTTCCCAATTTATATATATATACAGTATACACCACTCTTTTTGACTATTTTAAAAATTAATAATACCTGACGAATTTCAGCTAGTTTGGTTTGAAGAAATATTGGCATTGGCAAGTATAGAAACATCTAGATCTTCATCTGCACTTGCTCCATCTGGTGGCATTCTAGGCCCTTGTGTTTCTTGACTATCTTGAGTATTATCTCCACCAACTTGGTGAGAAGCATAACGTCGTGATTGCTCTCTACTCACTGAAAGTTGAGCCAATTCTTCAAGGATCTTAGTCATATCTACTGACTCAGAAGATGGGCATTCAGCTTCTTGATCTTGTTCTTCTTCCTGTTCTGGAAGAGTGTGAAGAGGCAAGTATGATAAGGGAATTTGGGATAATGCTGCAAGATTGTCTTCGCTTTCTTCACCAGGTAGATTAACATAGAACTGCAAACAGCCCCAGTAATTTTGATGACTATTTAGAGTACTTGTAATGGTAATTACAGCTGCTTCAGAAGGATATTGTGGATGCAAAGAGGGCACAGGATCACCTAAAAGAACTTTTGTGCACAATGCCAAGCATTCAGAAATAGAAGTTAGATTGTAGCCACCCTATATAAAAGAATAAAACATATATATAGTTCTGCTCAAAATGAATGACTAAAGTAGTTACTTGAAATTAAAGCAAACAATAACAATAAAATCTTACTTCTAATACAAGAATAAGATGTCCATTAGCAAGAGATCGAAGAAGATGAGTCATATGAGCAAATCCCTCAGGACTAACTTCATAGCCGCCCTAATAGATATTAATATATATATACACATTAATGACATCTATATTTAAAGAAATCAAAATATTTTACTTGATGCATAGGAATATGTACTTGCGTATTTTTTAAATAACAAAGGTAAATAATAGAGATCAATATTAATATTTAAACACATTTAGGCTAATTAAGTTTTCAATGACATTTATATATTTAATCTCATATACTTTATCTTCAAAACTATAACATATCTATGATTTAAATATTTCTCATGATAATTTAAAAACTACAAACACATTTTAGATAATAACACCTGATAATGGACAAGTAAGTTATCTAAATTAATTAGTATTCATTAATAGAATTTGTGAAGTAAAAGAATCAAGGACTGAATTACAAGTCCCTGAATCAAATGCCCCCTTCAACAGTAAAAAAAAAATAATTCTTTGATGATTTTAAAAAACTTTCAATATTTGAAGGAAAGAGAACCAAAAACTAGGTGGTAGGCTGGGTTAATGTGGAAAATAACTTGCAATAATGAAGATAATAAAATATTTAAAATATAGCAAGTGTATCATAATAATGCTAATACATAAATATACAGAACTTCATTTAACGTGATTAAATACACTTTTACCCCACTTAGCAATTGGCTACTTAGCGATATTTCACAATAGCGATCATCATCAATTTGTACCCACTACTTCGATTTACAATCAATTACTATAACGATCGGGAAAATTTTTTTTGGCAGCCATCTTGAATTTTGCATCACTGACATCAGACAACAGGTATTTAAAATTCATTTTACCCAAAAGCAAAAGTGCATTACTGTAATACTTATACAGGTAAAAATGACTTTGCTGTAATTATATAGCACATACAATATTTTATTCATAAAACACAATGTTAATGCTGCATTCAGTATTTTAAATATAGAATGTATAAACTTAAAATATATATAATTACTGAATCTATAATACTGTATACATATAAGTGTTGAATGTCTTTAGAAAAATTAAACTTTATTTAAATATAATGTACAATACTTAATTTATTTAAATAAAGTTTCATTTTTCTAGACATTCAACACTTATATTAGATGATGAAACAGTATACCATCATCACAAACTTTCAGGAAAACACTAAATACTAATATTAAATTGTGTGAGTGTGCTTGTGTTCCTTAATTACGTACACCCAAGTGGTTTCAAATCAAAAGAAAAACATTTAAAAAAAAAAGTTTAAAAAGAAAAACATATTGCATTTAAAATAAATGTTAATGAATAATCTTTCTACACAAACGGGGGGGGGGGGGCACTATTACATTACTAAAAATATACAGTAAGAAAAATAAACTTAGCATATGTTTTAGAAAATTAGAACAGTTAAATTTTTTTCTTTTAAAATAAGTTTTTTTTTTTTCTAAAGTTGACTGATTTACGATAGGCATCTTTTGTTACTATGGAGTCAGTAATAATTCTTTATGTTCAATTAAATAATTTATAATTAAATATTGATTTAATTTGAATAATTTCACATAAGTAATAAACATAAATGTACAGTAATACAAATTTTTAAAAAATGCACTTCAGTATGAATTTTTTTTCCATTAGGAAGAATATAAAAACTCTTAAATTCAAATTTAGTTTCACTTTCATTTTCTTTTTGCTGTCCAGTACTTTTTAAATAATGAAAATATGCATTTTTTCCCCTAGTGATATAAAACTTTTCTTTTTAGATACTGTACTTAGTCATCATTGCCATGAAAAATCTTTGAGCTTGGAAACTAATTTTACGTCAACTGAAACCAACCAATTTTTTTCCCATAGACCCCCATTATAAATATGTATTCTGTATATGATATTTTTGCTTAACAATGAGGTTTGGAGGACCAATTGCCATCGCTAAGCGGGGTAAAGGTGTATAGTAACAAATGTTGGCCAAATTTACATTAATAAAGCAGATCTTTTGAATTGGTTTTTCAAATATTTTAAATGATAATGACAATTTGGCAGTATTTTTTAATTTTATGCATAAGATATATATTCCATGTTATTTACTGTATACTCATTCTGGCAAAGTTATGCAATCTTTTTTGAAAAAGTTATTGGAAAAACGGTTTTCATCTTGATGGAATTAAAAGTTTTAGTATAGATTATGCCTTGATAATCAAATAATTGTATATATTTTCATTACATTTTTATTTGAATTAAGCCTTTTTCTTTGAATTTTTATATTTGTAAATATATTTCTTGGCTTTTAGTTGATACTAACTATTTTCATGTTAAATTCCAATTGTCATTTTAGGACTTGTACTTTCAAATGGCAAATTTCTACATTTCATTTGCCTTAAATAATTTCTCATCTAAGTTGTAAAATTAACAGCTATTCATGACACACCATACTTTGTGTGCTATGATATATAATATAGTACTAAAAATGATTATTGTAATTTTTAAATCATTTGCATGGTTATTCAAAAGAAGTTTTTGTTTAGTGAGCTGATTTTGTTTTACAAAGTTAAGAAAACTTTTGTGACACACTTCTACAATTGGTCAATCATGATTTATATGAAATTGAGTTGAATGAAGATTTAATAAGAATTTTCACTGGAAAAAAAAGAAGATATCAGATATAATAATTAATTTCTGTATTACTTCTCAATTATTTTTATTTCTTTATGCATTTTATCCATGGTCTCTTGATTTTCAACTTTGACATTACAGATGGATTCTTGAATCTGTAACTCGTTTATTATTTTAGTTCTTTATTGTAACCATTTAAACAATTCATTATATGTATATGTTCATATTTGTTTTTTGGTTCTGAAACTGTAAATGCCAAAAACTATCTTGCAAGTAGTACTGCTTACATTTAAATTGTCTTAAAAAAGATGTTTGCTTGCCATATGAATCTGCTATATATTTTAACTTTGGTTAGTCTATATAACTAATGAAAGTTCTGAAAAGATTTTTTTTTATTTTTATTGAAATATATGACACTAGTATGACAGAAAATAATAATAGACAGCAGATATTTCAATTCCCTCACAAGCAGTTTTTTCTCAGGCAGATTAAGCAAAAGTTGAGAACTTTTATTTTCAGAGAAATAATGAAATATACTGTCTTTAATATTTATTAAAAATCCCTCTTAATGTCTTTTTCAAAATGAATTGAGTGTAAGTAATATTGCATAATAACATAGTTAATAGTCATTTACATAGAATTTCTACACTAAAAATCAAATATAAACATTTTTTATCCATAATATTAGTCTAAGTGCACATAATGTTGGGACTGATAAGCGTGCTTGTTGGGGAAAAAAAAAATTACTATGAAAATAATAAAGTTATAACTTTTCTTTTTTAACTTTTAAGTATTGCTTTAGTCAATAATTAAGGAGTTAAACCAGTAATTAAAAAGAATTTAAATCAAAATTTTAAAATAAATTTAACTAAATTCACAAAGTATATATGCATACACACATATATATAAACATAGTACTGAAACTAATACCAATGCACAACACATTTATGTTCAAGATATATATGCACTTTAAAATAATAAATTGAAGGTATATGTATAAATTTGTACTTTTAATGATTTTAAAGAAATATATACTTAGTATAATGTGTAAAAAAAGGTATGCATGAAATTTTTAATTAAAGATCTAATTGTATTTTGAATAAATAAAAATTTGTGCTATTTTAAATGATGTCACTCCAACCAAAGATTGTTTTCTCTAGAGAGATAGAACAAAAATTAGGTAAATTTACAATATGAAAACGATTTAATCAGTGGGTTCCCTGATTTGAGCTTCACTTCTGCATTTCAATTCTATGTCCAAACACCATACTACCAAATTGACAAAATGCCTGTGAAAGGAATAAAGCAAAACTAAGGTTTGGTTAAAATAAGAGAATAGAGCAACGAATTGATGGAAAATGATATAAATTCTTCAAGTTAGCAAATTTCTTTTAGGACTTTGATGACATGATAAATAATTTTAAAAATGCTTCTACCTAAAAGTTTTATAAAACTTGATAAATTGTCTTTAAAATTCATTGTGTTAATATTAAAAAATAACTGAAAATTATTTAATCTTTCATATTTATTTATTGGCCTAGTTATAAAATTATTGATTAATGTTATTAATTATGGTGTATTCCATTCTGTTTTAACAACTTATTAACATCAATGAAAATAATCATCAAATTTCTACATAAATTTTTATGCAACATTCAATGCTTTTACTATATCAGGCCAAAATGATTCAAACCTGTTAAACTTTTCATCTACTTCAAAAAACTTCCAAGAAAATGCTTTTGATAAATTTCACCAAACATGTATATCAATCATTATCATTTTACTGTTATTATATAAACTTCATTTTTACCTCTTACCAACTTCTCAATAATTTTATGTATTAAACAAAAAGCATATATATTTGTTACTTTTATTTCTTTAAAATTAAATAAGTAAATGTACTATAAAGAAGCATGTCCAAGAATGAAAAAAAAAAAGGCAATAAATATTAATTATATATTATTTTTTAGATGCCTTTTCTTAGACAAAATATGATCTCTTTTCTTAGACAGAATTGCTATGTGACTCAAAATTTTTTTTATCTAATTAAGAAATATAATACAAAATATAATTTAGAATATAATAATTTTAATATATTTACATTTATATAAGCACATAATACATAAATGAAAATTTTAACAAATTTAGTTGAATAATTAATGTAAAATTTTGATTCCAGGGCTCATAGTTGTTTCTATGTTTGAGATAAGATCAAGAATTATATAGATCATTACTGGATCTAATTGTGACTGATATTTTGTTTTATTAGTGAACTAATTGTAAAATGCCAGTTTTACATAAATATACTGATGCAAAGTGAATTAAAACTTTTAATGCTTTTTTTTTTCCAATTCAGAATAACTGTTTCTAATTGAAAGCCAAAATTTCTCACCATATTCAATTAAGTATAATTCAACTAAGTGTTCTTTTTCATTTTTAAAAAATGTTAAAATTAAAAATATCAACTACATATTTGTAAATAAGGGTGATAATCAAAATACCTAACTACCAAAAATGCACTTAAATGAAAACAATAAAGAATTTAAAAGCAAAAGTAGAATGTACTATATTTTCATAAAGTTTTGAATCACATTGTGCATCTTGATTTTGTACTTTTGAACTAGTTTATTTCAAGTGAGGAGTGATGAAAATTAAACAAAGGGGGTAGACAACATACTCATAGTAGTTGTGGCAGGTTAAACAAGTCTAAATATGCGATTAATTTTGTTTTATGAAGGAACATAAATATGCCATTTGTTTTATCATTAATATTTACTAATATGACTACTACCAGGTTTATATAAAAAATAAGGTGAATTATTTACATTTTATTTTTACTTTAGGGGAAAAACTTATTTTTTTATTGTTGTACATAACTGAGAATTCTATGACCCATCAAAAAATGACTCACAGGTTGCGAGAGAAATCTTTCAAGTTTGCAAGCATATAAGAATGTTTTGGAATTGTAGTCAAACTTTTAGTTAAAAGAAACCTTTTCTAAAAATATATTATTAATATTTAGAGCGTTGGTAGCCAAGAGGTCAGCGCAGCGGCTTTGCAAGTAAGCAGTTGCTTGCAGACAGTTGTCGCAGGTTTGCTTCCCGACCGATGCTATGACATATGGAAAAATATGCTATACTACATCAGTGAATTACGCTTACTAACTGGAAGTACTGATATTAATAATTCTATAATGAATTTTAATCTTAACTTGCATTTATTTGATAACAGTATTCAACATGAAGGAAACTTTATATTTAATAATTCTCATGGCAAGAGTTCGTAACTTCTTGCTTAATATTTGTATTTTATTATATTACATTTCTGATTGGCAACACAATTTTAAAATCCCATGTACTAAATTTGATAAGGGGTTTTTTTTTTGGCACCATAATTGGTGTAAAATCCAATGCAAAGAATGCTAGTTACATATCTATTTGAACTTAAATATTTATGATTGTCACACACACAAATGTATATTTTTATTCACATACATATATTGATCTGCACATACCTTTTAACAATATTTTTTTGTTTGTCTTTGAAGATATGTAAATTATGAAATGGAAAATAAATTATAGTCTAATTTTTTTTTTTGATGTAATAAATATCTGAAAAATATTTTTGTTATACTTTTATTAATCCTAAACTTGGTCTTGGGAATTTTTTTTATTCAAATCATTAAAAAGTAAATTTAACAACAAAACAAAAATTTGAGTTGTTTAATGTATTCTCATATTTCTTATTGCACAATTATACTTTTATGTACTGTTGATAATAATTAGTTTTATGTTTGATTATTATTTTTTTTTTTTTTTTGCATATTTGTTAAATTTAGTTATTTTGATATCTATGCACAAAGAGTCTCAATTTTTTTTTTTAGTGATGATGAATAAAAATGAATGGTAATATTTTGAAATGATTAAATTAGTTCTGGCAACTAGTCTTATTTTCCTGAATAGTATGTGCATTACACTTTTTTTTTTAGAAAGGGTTGAGACAACTCTTGAGAAAGTGTAAGTATATTTTAATACTTTATAATATTAAGCTGGGATCCTAATATATGCTAATCATCATTAATGCTCTGGCCATATATGATAGGTACTTTAGTGTGTGCATGCAAATAATTGTTTTATATTATACCCTGGATTTGGCAATGGCTAGATAGTCTTCATTTAAATATTGAACCTCCAGTGAAATAACTTATTATTATTATAATTACTTATTTTATTCTATGCTGATTCTCTCATGCTCCTTTTATATTTGTCCATTGACTATGCTATTTGGGGATAAGCATGTTTCGCCATCATCCCATGTCACCCCTCATTTGTTCCATTACAGTTATATAACAAAATTATAATTCTAATATTGCAGATATTCTTGTCGATGAAATATAAAAGCAATAGATTGCTTTAACATTAGATCCAAATTTCAGTCTACCATCTTCAACAAATCAATCATTCACTACTTCATACTGTGACAGTCAGATGATGTATGTTGGTTTAACCCAGTTCGAATACTAGGCGAAAGTACCTCGAGGCCATCCATACGCGAGATATTAAATCAAGAATACTATGACCTCTGCCCTATTTGCCTATTCTCGAGGCTAATTACGAACAAACAACATTATCTGAGACACACATAAATTATTTTCTCACCGGCCACAAAGCTTAGCAACAGAGGTAGAGACATGGACGAGAACACCTACGGAGCTAAATAGTTAAATGTGTGTAACAGTACTATGAAATATGTGTTTTGCGTGCCTGGATCATTGGAAAAGTAAAATAAAGCATTATAATAAAATTAGGAAACTCAAGCTTTTTATAGTTAAATAATATGTTTAATTAACAACTTTAAAATATGAATATGATTTAATGGCCTCCGCTATTCCCCTAAATTAATGAAAACTAATTAGACAATAAAAACAGATTAATATGTTTGCGGTCTAAATCTTTTCTTCCCAATTTTATTAAAATTGTCAACCCGAATCTCCTCGATAAAGTGCAATAATAAAAATCTTTCACAAAGCATTTTTTAATTGCTTTGCGCTAAAACAGAGTTTAAAAATTATTTAAACCGTATATAGCTAAATCTGATATACGTAATAAGCTAGTGGCGGACAAAAGAAGCGTTATCGAGGAGATCAAGTTGGCAAACAAAAGGAAACTTACTCGTATTGAATTTTACAAATATAATGAAAATTGGAAAGAGATTTAAATGGAATACGAAATATTTATAAACGTTAGTAATGAAGAATAGCGAAGGAAAAAAGGGTTAAATATATAGATAGATGATCACACAGTATATATCTAAGACTAGTCTAATAAAAAAATGGTTACATTACAAATATAATTAAATACAACAATTTATAATATAATTCAATTAAGAAAGGTATGAACAAAAGGGTAGAAAGTAAATAGTTCACTGGAGGAGAGATATGATTACCGTCCTGGTTCCTTGGTCATGTTTCCTACAGTGTTAGAGGCTTGATCCGACCATCGGTAGGTATTTGCCCGGACAAGGAAAGTGGAAATAAATAGCATGCTTTTATGAAAAGTCCTACAGACAAGGCACAGAGTTCAGATGACTATTGAGTGGATACTAAGGCATTTTGATGGTATTTAGGAACCTTGGCGATAGGCAAAGCTATTTATTTGCCTAGCCAAGCATAGTAGAATCCATCAAATTCATATGACTTTTAGCTTGAGCATGTTCAAACTTCTCCATGATTTTGAAGACAACAGTTGTCTAACTTTTTGGAATAAAATCTCCACAAGCAAAATCTGAAAGAGTTCTCCTAAGAGAAATCTGAATGCCAGCAAGAAAACTCTCTACAACCCAGTCTTTTGTTCTCACTTCTATTTATACCCTCTTTGTCAGCTACCTTCTATTGTTTGTATGATCTTAGATAAGCCCACCCCCACTCTTTGTTTCAAGGTAACATTTTCTAAAAATAACTTTTACTTTTTTCTTCTAAATTTCTTTCTTTAAAGTTTGAATTTTAGTAATTAAAAAAGAAAGAGAAAGCTATCTTTAATTTCCCTTGAATGGGCTAACTAATTACAAGCATACATTCTTTTAGAAAATGTTGGTGGGCTTATCTCAAAATCAAATCATACTAAATATTTTAACAAGATTTAAAAAGAAAAATATATTATTTCTTTTAATAATATAAGCATTTTATTTCAGCAGAATTTTGCATTAACTCATATATATACGCTTGACGTATATATATGTTTGACTAATAGGTTTTACAAGTAATTTTTATTAACAGAAATCTAATCTTAGAAATGGAATTTATTTAAAATGAAATAGTTAAATGCAAAACTCTGCTGATATTGGACTATAAACTTAATTCAGGCCTACAATACTAATTAGGTTTATAGGAGGCTGTGAAGCATGGATCGGACTTCAGATCCATTGCTTCAATACCCAACCCAATCACTTTATAAAAAGATAAATTTCCATTATTTTTATTATAAAGTGTAGGTTGCTAAATTAGATGAAATGTTAGGAATCTGGATCCAATGTTAAAACTGCTTTATTCTGCATGAAAACCTGCTGCTAATATTTGAATATTCCCACTACTAAGTTAATGGCAATGCTTCTCTTATACTATGTATATATATGTAATGTGAGAGAACGCAATGCTACCACATAGATATATATATAATTAATATATATACTTTATTATTATTATTTTTATATAATTGTTTTAATAAAATTAAAATAAGTAAAAATACTATTTTCATTCATAAATATGTTAACATTGTTTAAACTAACAAAGTTCATTAATAAAAATGTGACATAGAAAGTCAAGTTCGTAGCCTATCAAATAACATGAAGGAAAATAAAATTAAAATATCAATTATTCATTATAGAATGTAAATTTGTGAAAACAAATGATATATGCAGTACATGATGTTTGAAGTGATTTAACTATAAATACTGAATCAAAACTTTTATTATCTTCTATCTTTTGTCAATGTACTAGATACTTCGCATATTGACTTTTTGTTCAAATATAAATACATATAAAAAGATAGATTAACAAATTGAATGGTTTATTTATTAAAGAAAAGTTTTATTAAGAAACAAATTTTAATATTAGCCAACTAGAAGAACAAATGAGTTATTTTCTATTAATATAATTCATAATTAAAATGAAATTATATATATATTTTTATTACCTAAAAGCTTAAAAATATCGTTCTAAATTGGAATTCTGAAGTATATAAACTTTTTCAAAAATCATTATATATTAAGATCAATATTAATTTAAAAAGATTAAATATATAAAGAAATGTCTCGTCAGTAAATTCCAATCGTCATAGGATATATAATGCTATTATTTTGACCACAGATAAATGTAATTGCTTATCCTACTTAAATGCCTAGAAGTTATACGAAGTTTATCTCCATAATCTTTTTGAATCGCCAATTGCTAATAAAATCATTTACAGAAGAAGATACCAACAACATATAAAAAGAATGATTAGGAACAACTGGATGCCTGGATATCTTTACAGTGATTGTTATCTGGGGAATAAAGAACTTTATCCTGAATGAACATTGCTTCTTCAACATGAAAATAAATAGAACAGTATCATGAACTTTTCATTATCTTACATCGTCTTCATGAACTTTCATTTTAAAACATTTAATTTTATTTCATTCATTATTAAAATATTTTTACATTTGAAATAATTCAATTATGAGAAACTAAATGATGATAAATAGAAGATCATGAACTTAAATTTTTTTATTTTATTATATTTATTAAAGTCTAGATCTTCGAATGAAAGCGAATTGACAAAAGGTTTTTAAATTAAGGTTCAAGTAAAATTAATATGAAGGTAAGAGTTTATCACTCTTCATATTATATTTTTTGATTTGACACTTAAAAGAACACTCTTACTTCTAATTAAATTAAATTAATAATGATTTTATTTAGGAATAGTCTCAAGAAGATATAATTCTATCATATGGATAGTATAATGTAATACTATTATTTATTTGCATATTTATTATATTCATATTAGTTAGTTTAATATTTTTATAATTTATTTTAGTAAATTATAAAATCCATTTATTATATTATACATTAATTGAATCTGTTCATATTATAAAATACCATCTACTAAATAAATATAGAAAGTTATTTTATATTTAAACTTCTAAAATAGTAGTAACATGAAATAAATCTTTATAATTATTTTTGTTATATTAAGTAAATTGATTGTTTATTTTTTAATAAATATTGTTAACGATTATTATAAATTTAAAAAAGTCTCTAATTATTTATTTATTAATTTTACAAAATCAAATTATATTTAAACCCATATACCCACACTCATATATTATATTAGATATTTAATATTAAGTTATTAAAATTGAAGTAAGTTCAATTTTGGATTAAATTCAGATCATTTTATTCACAGCATCCTATTTGAAGATTCAAAATCTGATTATAGAGAGATGCGACCTCCTTAACGTTTCCTCAGGGAACCCGTACCTTTACAGTATATAATGCCTGGCTCATTTTTTAGGTCTAAAGCCTGCTAAATATAAAACGGGTGAAGAGTGCTGACATAAAGAACTTTCTGAGTATCATAAAATTACTGCATTTCCAAACAGTAATAAACCCATTATCAATTAATGAAAGTAAAACAATTAAAAAACGTACAAATTCTTTCAGTTAAGAGGAATATGATTACCAATGGGTGTATATGGTAATGTGACTATACAATTTTTTGTTATTAATCTAATTTAATAACAGTCATGAATAGTGAGCAGGCTGGGCCTACATTAAGTACAAACCTTTATGCAAGTTCAATCATATTTCCTGATCATTTTCCTCTCCACATTTATTGTATTTTTCTGATATAATTGAAAATAGTATACTTGTAATTCAGATGAGAAAATTTATAAGAAACAAAATTATTAACGATAACAATAATTTTATTTAACACAATAGAATAAAAACAACATAACTGTTTTATATTTATATGATTAACATAATAAAATAGAGAACATATATTCATAAAAAAAAAATTTAATTATTATTTTAGTAAAAATGATTGTAAAAGTCTTACCCAGTTTATCTTTTTTATTTTTATTGTAAAACTAATTTAAAATTGAGATATCTGGCCCCAACAATTAATTTCATATTGAAATTTATAAATTATTTAACTTGAAAATAAATCCCTTTTTGATTGTTGCGCCATATAATAATTGAGGGAATGAGATATGCTGACTATGTATAAATCCTTATCTTCTTGGCTAATTTCTTCTTATAACACTTAGTTAACTGGTAAATTTCCATATATTAAATTGTGCTATAGTGTCTACAATAAGTTCCAGTGTTTGCAGATATCCCTGATGCTATTCAGTATTAAGGCATTATCACCACTCCATGAATAAGCTACCCTTCTGGAAAGATGACGTGGAGCAACCTAATTAAAGTTCTACCCATTATCACATTTACACATGAAGATGCGAGAATCAAAATCATTTTTATGGCTTTAATTTTATAAGCAGGACACAAGAATTTAACTCCCTCCCATGTTTGAAAGCAGATGACCTTTGGGGTTTTTTTTTGCTGACCCCTAACTCTCCAAATTTCCATAGTAAATTAATATTTTGAAAATAATTAACTTTATTTTACAATTTTAAAATACTAAGAACTAAACCTTTTTATTTCTCACAAATTATTTTGTTCTCAACTTGTCGATACATTAATGATTTGATTTAAAATAAATAACTTTTATAAAGTTTAAAATACATTAATAACTTGTTGTATTCATTTTTTAAAAAACCATACATGTAAATTATGTCAGAGGTTACAATATACAAGCGGATACATTGTTTTGAAGTGTAAATGAAATTATTACATTTCAATTTGTTAGGAAAAAAAAACGCTATATCGTAGAAAAAAAAAATACAATATATAATTTTTTTACTGGATAAGAACAGATGGTACACAAACATAATATAAAAATATTAAAAAACTTTTAAGAATAAGGAATAATCTATCAAATATTTTCTAGATAGGATTTATCATGCTCTTCCATGTAACAGTGCAAATAAAAACTATAAATTTATTATCTTTCACAAGACATGAAAGCTACATTATACATAACCTCTGCATTGTCAGTCATCTGGTCAATTTAAATTATTTTCAGATTGGGCACCAATTGAGAAAGAGTTAAGATAGGCATTCATTGACAAATATTGAATTGACTTAATATTTAATGATATCAAATAATGTACTCGCCACCTAAGTTTAATTGAAAAATCATTATTATATGAAAAAATTTACAAGCACTATTCAGTCTGAGTTTAGCAACATATGATTCTTGTCATCTAACTAAAAGTTAGTCCCATTACAAATAAGCAAAATAATAAATGTAACAAAAATCATTTCAAATCTTCATATTAAGAAGACTTCATGAGAATATATAAACAAAATTTTTTGCTGTATTTGTGTATGTATGTTTTATTTAAAGTGTAAATGAATGTGTGTGTACAAAATTAATATTATAGAAATAGAAATAATAATGATATGGAGAAAACAAAATTAGTTACTGCAAGAAACAATAGGCTAATTTGCATATTAATAAAAGTGTTACTTTATACAAATTAGCAAAGCTGAAGAGAGTGTGCAGAATAAAATCAGCATAGTAGTGTAAAAGAAGTGCCGTAAAATGGTGTATGAAGTATTGAGTTCTGTTGTTCTGGAAATTAATAAAGAAAGAGCTCTAGTCAAGAATCCAATTAGACTTCCTGGGAATTATATGCATGAGCAATAGTGTGCTGACAAAAGTATAAAGTTAGAGAGAGATTCATACATATTAAATCTCTATAGAAATAAGAACTGTTAAGTGATCTTATTCTCAACTAGCAAATAATTAACCAATTGAATTGCTAATCTTTTAATAAATATTACTATATTCAGAGTAAAAATAAACTTTTGAATTTATTATTAAACTATGTGTTGTTTTTTAAATAAACCATTAAAATTATCCAGCTGTCAACTGATTATTTGGCCCTGAGTATATTATGTGGCACAGTCAACAAAAGCATTGGGGAAAAATACTTAGTGGAGCAGTTTGACAAGAGGATTTAATTTATATGATATAATTCAGTGGTGCAGTTGAAATGAAAATGCTGAACAACATAACAATGATATTTGATATAAAAAAAATCCGGATTAATGGCAAGTATATGTGAATTACATGGACAGGTATATGCTTATGAATGGAATAAGAAAGGATAAACTTAAAGTTGCAATGTTATTATGGATGTCAGGTAAAGATGTATTAATGTAACAAAGCGTTTATATGATCCAAAACCTGCCCGAATAAATACCCTATGAGGAGTTATTAATAGCATTAAATGCATACTTCAAACCTATAACATCAAAATTTACGGCACATTTTTGTTTTCGTGCTAGGATCCACTTGCATAATGAAATTATACGTGAATATGACTTAGGCAAAGGCTTGCAAATTCAAAAATATTTATCGATGAAATGTTACTAGATCAATTACTATGGGGAATAAGAGATATAAAGCTTAGAGAGATATTACTAAATGAGAAGGAACTAACATACAAAATCGTTATTTAATGGGCATTAGCTCATGATAGACCATGGAGAAAACTTTTAAAAATGCAAGAGGCCAATACTTCGGAAATAAGCATAAATGCAGCAAAAGCATGAGATATACCTAGAAAGTCAACTCAGACTTCTATTTGTTATTGCTGTGAAAAAGCAGGCCATTTAAAATCTAAATGCAGATTTAAAATGAAAAAATGTTACTGTCAATTGTAAGGTCATTTATCAAAGTTATGCAAGCACCAAATGACCAAACAGGATTTACAATGAAAGGATAAATCAAGGGGAGGCGTGTTTAAGAAGTCTGGAATGATGAACAGATTGAAAGATAGTGGTGATATGTCCAAAATTAAATGTGAAAATCTGCAGTCAAAATGTACAAATAGAGATTGACAGTCATGCAGACATATCACTAATAGTGTTAAAAGATTGGACAAGGATTTATAGAAAGGCAAAAGTTATCAGTGAATTTTAAAAGTCTATGGTGGTAGTGTTCAACGTAAATAGAAATCGAATAAGGATTAGAGGAATGGTGATAGTATGTGTAATTGTAAATACTCATGGTAAATAATTATCACTATTTGTAACTGAACAAAAGATTAACCCCATATTAGGAAGAAGCAAACTTAAATCACTAGAGATTAAAATTAATATTGTGAAAAGAGTTAAATTAGAAGCTGAAATTAGAAAAAAATTTCCACAGCTCTAATTCCAACCCAGCAGAGTTTAAGACAAAACCAACTGATGTTGAGTTAAAAAATAATGTGTAACAGGTTGTATATATATCAAGGATGATCACCTTTGCACTTAATCCAAAAGGTGAAAAGCTTTTAAATGAATTAAGAATTGAAGTTATAATTATAGCTTGTGAGGAATCCGCTTGGGTTATGCCAATAGTTGCAATATTTAAACTAGACAGAAATGTAAGGATATGCAGAGACTATTGAATACGGTCAACAAGAACATTAACAAAGGAGTGACCACTATATCCAGCATGAAGGAAGTACTAGCATCTTTACAAAAGGCTAAATACTTTGCAAACTTGACTTGAAACCGGAGTTTCATTAAATTCAGGTAACCGTGAACAGCAGAATTATTAGCTATAAACACATATATGAGATTATTTATGTTCTAGAATAACTATAGAATTGAATATTTTCTAGGCAAAGATGACAAAAAAGTGTTATACCATGACATAGTAGTTGCTGACAATGAAATAAAATTAAACTAAAGAGTATACATAGTCTGTGAAAAATTACATAAATTTGGTGCAAAGTTAAATGCCAAAAAATATTTTTGGCCTACAAGAGAATTAAAATTTCTAGGACATTATTAATGAAAATGAAAATATCTGAATCCAGAACAAGTTATGGCCATGAAAAATGCTCCAAAGCCAAAAAATGCTAAGCAATGCACACATTTCTAAGATTGGTAAACTTCTTTGAGATTTTTTTTAGAGGGAAAAGATTATACGTAGTTATGTCCATTTATGAACTTCTAAAAAAAAAAAAAACAATGGAAAAGGGGAGAACTGCAAGATATGGTTTTTCATAGAGTAAAAAGAATTATTGTTCTCCAAGAGGTTATTAGTACTCTACAATGAACAGCAAGAAGTAATTATTACAACAGATGCTTCTGAATTTGGAATAGAAGTTATGATGTCACATAATGTGCATAATGGTTAACACCCTATTGTGTATGCTTCAAGAACGTCTATAGGCAAGAAACACTACAGCCAGCTAGATTAGCCATAGTTTATGCTGTAAAAAATTTTCACCAGTATGTATATAGATGATTTATCAAAATCTATACTGGGAAAAAATAACAAAACCCCGACTATGCAAGTCAGCGAATGTTAAGGTGTATAAACCCAGAAAACAGATAAAGCATGCAGATGTTCTTTCGAGAATCTTAGACAAAAGTGCATGAAAGTCGTGTGTATAAGAGATAAATTATATAGACACTTTAAAGTTAAAAAACATTAATAATATAAGTCATAGTTGAATGGACAGATAGAAATAATTATTAGGAGATGGATAAAACATGTATGGCTGGTTAAACGAGCATATAATTTGTGTTTGGCAATATGGAATGCCCAATAAAACTTATCAATGTGCCAAAATTGTATTCTTCTGATGGACTGTGTGCTGATACTGCCTAAAGGTAGAAAAAGCATTCTACACTTACTATATAAAGTATCATTAGGATGAAAAAATTAGTGCATTCCTAAGTTTGTTGACCAGATTTGAATGGTGACATAGAGAACACTATGAAAAATTGTCAAGTGTGTCAAAGCACAGCAAATTTACCAGTTAAGAAATTGAAAGCCTGAGCTATGGAAGCTTGGCAGTGAGTTCATTTATACCATTTCATGGAAAAATATTCTTTGTACTATATATATTCAAAATGGGTTAAATATCATGTAATAAAAGAATATGCTTTATGTAATAAAAAAATGAATAGGAAAGCAGTTAAAAACTTCTAATTTTAATATATCACATTATTCTTTCTAGTATTTAAAATTGATAGTGTACTTTATAATGATTTTTTCTTTTTCTTTTTGCTAATTTCAATGTATTGAGTAATTTCAGGCAAAAAAAACAACAACTTACTAATGGATCTCCTCGAGCAGCATCAAAACCAGATGATACCAAAATTAATTCAGGATCAAACTACACAAATAAAAAATCCAAATAGAAAATAAATATTAGGTCAATTAATAATTTTAAATAACTGATTTTAAAATTATTTATATTAATAATTCTTAAAAGGTAATGTTAAAAATGTTTTCTCTTGGGTTTATCAAAAATATAGATTAACTACATTAAAAAACATTTTGTAAAAGTAATTTCTTATTCTAAATGATAAACTGAAATAACAACTTTTAGTACAAAGTAAAATTAGTACAATGAAAGCATAAAATCTGATCCTTACAACCAGTTTTTGATCAATTGATCTTTTGATAGAGGAAAATTGATTCTCATTTTACAGACCCGATGCCTATTTTTATTCTTGTCCTGATAAATAAAAAATTTATAACAAAGATATACAATAGAAAATTTTATTCATTGATTGCTTCTTTATTTCAAATAATATAAAACAATTCTAAAAACATATTCTTGTGAAATTTCAACAAACTATCAAAAATATATTTTTAAAGGCATTTTAAAAGTAATTTTGTGCTGAGAGTATATTTTATGCAAACCTATAATCTATGTCTTCAGTTATGAGATTTACGCAAATTAGTATATTAAGTAATGCATAGTGAGACAAGTCTAAATGTACTAATGATGACAAATATATGGTTTAACATACAATCAGTATATGATTTTAATATAATTCTGCATAGATAAAGTTGATTTATTAAATAAAAACCATATTTGTTAACAAATCTTCTTTTGCATGATATAATACAAGAACTTGAATTTCCCACATAATAAGTGCATAGGATAATATACCTTGATAATAAGATATGTAAATTAATAATATATTAATATGAATAAATTTCTAAATAATATAGTAATACCTTTATATTTAAAAATATAAAAATAATTTTATATTTCTCAAAGCCTTCTGAAATAATTATAGGTGCTTTCTTATTTTCTGTCCTGCCACTGCTAGAGACATCATTTCTGCAAAAATTGCAGAAAATATTCAGAGTAGGGGACCAAAAAGCAGACGACGCAACTTCTGGCCACTAGATGGCGCTGTTCACCATGTGTATGCACAGCAACAGCATGCCATGTGGCCAAAAGCAGACGACGCAAAGTTCCAGCCGCTAGATGGCGCTGTTCACCATGCGTACGCACAGGAACATTATGCCAAAGTAGCAGCCAGCACTACTGCCCGCTAGGTGGCGCTGTTAGCCATAGGTAAACCGATCCAGTTCACAGCGACTACCCAGCATTCTAGCCCACTAGGTGGTGCTGTTTCTCCACGCCATGCGCGGAAAAAACGGCACCGTTTAGAAGCGATATTTACATTCGCTTGCTAGTTCCGGTTTGCCTCCACGTTCTTAAAATAAATACAGCATGTAATGTGAAAGTGTGAATAATATAGAAAACCATAACTATTTAAATCTGCTTTAAAATTTAATATTCTTACATTGAGTTTCACTCTCGGATAAATCTATGTATTCTTAAATTATTTTCTTTTAAAAATCGATGTCTTTTTTTTTCTCTAAAAATGTTTTTTAAGGTAAGTTTTACGACTCCTGTTTTTCTGCAATCTTTCAAAACAATTCTGACCTTCGTTATTTTGAAAAGTGATTGGTTTTTTTTTTACTTTCAAATAATATTTGCAGCAATTTTTAAAGTAATACAAAATACATTTCAGTTTATAGATCTTTTATTTAGCAAACGTATTATTTTAAAAAGATAAATTTGCATTTTGTTTACGTGCAAATAATAATTCGAAGATCACTTTACACAATAAATTTATTAAAATTAATATGTTACCAAAACATCAAACAGATTGTAGTGCGTGGTGATTTATTCGGAATGTAAAAATCGAGTAAAAATATTCAAGACGTAAATATTAATTCAACTTGTATTTTACAACTTTAAAATCATTTTAATAACTAAAAATGTCATATACTCACAAGGAAATTTCAAAATAATAGGTTTAATAAGTATGGAAAAGTAAGATATTTAGCTTCTCTTCTCCACATCACCCCTGCACACTTTCTTATTTCATCTATCCATCTCACATGTGGTCTCTTCCTGGGTCTTCTACAATCTCTTAGAATCCAGTTTAAGATTACAATTGTCCATCTACTATCATCTCTTCTAGAAATATGTCCAGCCCAACTCCACTTTAATCTTTTCAATGAAGTCAGTTGCACCTTATTGTTCTCTTACCGATATATTGGGTTCTCGATCTCTTTCTTTAACTCCCAATATACATCTCTCCATACTTCTTTGAGTGGTCTGAAGTCTGTATTGCTCTTCTATTAAGTAAGAACAGGTAAAACACGTTTATTAAAAAATCTTTCTTTACAAACACATAGGCATATAACTCCTTTTAGTATCAAGTTATTTCTACTAAAAGCACTCCAACCAAGTTTAATTCTATGATTAATTTCATCCATTATGTTTCCATCTGTATTAATAATCTGACCAAGGCGTTTGTAACTGTTAACTTCTTCTAACTCATCATAAACAATCTTTATTTTCATATTTTGAGAAAATCCATTAAACATTACTTGAGTCATTTTAACATTTATCTTTAGTCCTACTTTCATCTGATAACTACTGCAACATTTCCTGTAGATCTAAAGCATTATTAGCAAAAACAACTACATCATCTGAAAAATCTAAATGACCGAAATAATCATTTGCTTTCACTCCTTTAGCTTTTCATTTTAATCCACAAAATACTTCTTGCAGCACTGCTGTAAAAAGTTTTGGGGATATGGAGTCACCCCGTCTTACATGTTGATTTTTCCAGTATCATTATCTAATCTAATTGCTGCTGTTGCATTTTTATAAATATTCTTTAAAATATGACAATATCTTGGATCTATACCTTGATGATCCAATGCTTTAATCACTGAAGAAAAATTTAGATTCAAATGCCTTTTCATAATCTAGAAATCGAAAACATAATGTCAACTCATATTCATTTGTCCTTTCTATAACTTCTTTCAATCCCTGGATATGATATCCTGTACTAAAACCACTTTTAAATCCAGATTGTTCTCTTGGTTGGTGGAAGTCCAGTGTTCTCTGTAGACGAGTTGTAATTATCTTCGTAAAAATTTTGTGTAAAATTGATAAAAGACTGATAGGTCTGTAATTTCGAATATCTTCTTTATCACCTTTTTTAAATATTAAGATTAATACTACATTACTCCAATCATCTGATACATCTTTATCATTTAGACATTTGGTATATGACGTTGTTAAAAAATTTCTATTTTTTCAACTGCTTCTTTTAATATATCAATTATAATTCTACCATTACCTGGAACCTTTCCTTTCTTCATATATTTAATTGTATGTCTCACTTCTTTATTTAAAATTCTGGGAAATTCAGAAGATGTAATAGATATAGGAGGTATTTGTTCTTTATTACTATATAATTGTTGATGAAAGTCTTCTATCCATTCCATGATGTCATCTCTCTTTTTAGTAATAATTCCAGCTTTTTTTCTTATTGCAAATATAAATTTCCTACCAATACCAAAATGTTGTTTTACACTCTTGAGACTTTCATTCTCTTCTACTGCTTTCCTTCCTAGTTCACAGTTATACACTCTTATATCATTTTCAATTCTTTTCTGCATCATTTTACAAAATTCTACATATTCAATCCTTTTTAACACATCATTTTTGTGTATTTTCATATTCCTTTTTTTCTTCATAAATTCGCTAGTCTCAGTAAAAATGTTATTGGTCAAGTGCTGCTTTTTTCAACCAGCTATTTTTGTTGCAGTTTTTAAAAGTGTATCAGTTGTTTTCATATTAATTTCATTCAAATGTGAATCATGTTCAAAATCTACTAATACTTGAAACCTATTTGTAAGTTCTAATTTAAATTCATTAGAATGTTTCTGAAAATTAGGAATATCAACTGTAAATATTGTTTTTCTTAATAATTTTTGTCTCTCTAGTTTTGCACTAACATGTATTTCACATCTTACAACTTCCTTTGCATTTCATTTTGACAACAGAAACTTGAACGAAAATATATTAATTTATTACTTACAAAAAAATCTGAAAAGTTCAGAAATCTATTGCCAAAAGAAACTACAAAGATCTGAACCTTTCCCATCACATGGCTGATTGTTAGTTTTTTTTTGTGAGATTAATTGTTAATGCCTCGTTTATCATAGCTAGCAATGAGCAAAAAATTGTATATTTTTTGTAGCTTATTTAAATGTTTATGATTATTTTTATAAAATATTTGTATAATAATTATTTAAAAACAAAAGTATCCATGATTACACTTTGATTTTAGTCAAATATATTTTTTTTTTAAAAAAAAGTTAAGAAATATGTTGAAGTGGTAGAAAGGAAATTATAAGTAATAGCTTGCTAAATATAGTAGTACATAACTTTTGTGATATCTTAATAATTATAAATCAATTTTATAAATTTTAGAAGAAAATTTCATAGATTTGTGATGACTTACCATTAATTCATTTGGTTTTTACAAATAAAGTTCAATCAACAAAAATTTTGATAGTCTTCTCTTAGCGTGTTGAAACCACTAGAAGGCGTACTTTCTATATAAACACAGAAGTATGCCATTTACACGGCCCAATATTTCTGTGCTTTTGCATAGAAAGTTATAACCTATAGAACAGTTCTATTCATATTAGCCATTAGCAGGATTAGATGGCATTGCACACCAACATTATGGCCTGCTGATGTGCTTCATGACACTATGCAAATGTGCACACTTAATAGATCACTACTGTATAGTGTGAGGGTGTTTGGAATCCAATTATGCCTTTGTAATAGCGATCTTACATCCTAACTGACGTTCTAGTACATACTAATAATTGTAAGCATGTCCCTATGCTTCCCTACATATCATAGAATGTGAAAACAATTGCAAAAGGATCAGGCCAAGCACCATTTTACACCAGTCATGTGAAAAGATGTTTGTGTGAGAACAGCTATGAATCAAATGAAATGGCTGAGGTTGCACATTGTTTTGAAAATCATAAGCTTGGTTTGATTCAGAGTACTGCCTCTTTTGACCAATTCTTCGGACCGGCAAAACCATCACCCTCCCCCTGCACATTCCAGTGCACCATGCTGACATGTCTAATGTAATTTACAAATGTAATTATTGTACTTTAGAAAATAATGACGCTTTATAAATTGAGTACTGCATCTTTTGGCTGATCCTTCAGACCGGCAAAACCAACGGTCCTCCCCTCCCCCTATGCACATTCCAGCACTACATGTGGATTTGTGGAATGTAATTTAAAATATTGTATTTCAGAAATATTTTTTTTACAAAATAATGTTTCGTAAATTGTTTAAAAATAGTTTGCAAATTGTCACAAGGTGGTAAAATGTCTAATGTAATTTAAAAACGTAATTATTCCATTTTAGAAAATAATGTTAAAGTTGAAAATAAAAAAAAGGCCCGGTAATGTTATATTTCTGTGCATTTGCATAGAAAGTACACCCTCTCGCAGTTTCAACACGCTAAGAGAAGACTACCAAAATTTTATTACTTTTATTGTGTTCCGCAATATTGCTATAATTACTTCAAAAGAAAAAAAAGTAATTGTTCTTACTATGTACTTCACTTTATAATTTTTAAATATATTTGCAAAGTTCAAATATGAATTTTAAGGATGTAGTTTTGTTTATAAACTTATGTTTTTAGCAAATCAAGTCCATTTTATTAAATTCTAATATAAAATTACAGTTTGTTTACTAAAATCAAATGTTAAATGCTTATAAAAATTGTCATTAGGGAGAATTATGAAAATGTCAACCTGTTAAAGTTAATATTTAATTTAGTTGGTATTTAATATCTTTCAATTTTTTTTCATTTGTTATAATGAGATCGTTAAGAGCAAATCTGTTAAACATTTATTTACTAGAAAAAAAAAAGAAATTCAAGACCATCTTCAAATGCCACAAATTAGAAATCTCATTCACAAACCTAAAATGATTTAGATATATTTGTCTTAAGATTTGATTTTTTTGGTCTAAACTTTTAAAACCTTAATCTTTATTCACACTAAATAATTTTGGAGAATTGAACCCATTTATAATATTTGTGATATATATATTTTGTAGGAGATTCTTATTTTTCATGTCATTCTTTCTATAGAATTTCACACCTTTGCAGTCAAGTAATTGTAGAATGGAAATATTTTAAAAATACAAATAATTTTCTATGTACTTGAGAATCTTAAAAGAATAGTAGAATTGTTTTATAATATTCTATAATTAGCATTACTAATAAATATATTTATATATAATTCAAAATTAATTAAACAACAAAATAATTCTAACAACATTGTACTAAAAAAATGATTGAGAAAATGTAGACATATATTATACTGTATATATTTCAATACTTTAACTATTCTCAGTTGAAAAAAAAAATTAAATAAAAAATTTGAATTTATAAATTATCTGTATGATGAGTTTTGTCATGAATCTGTTAATCATCATTTTGCACAATCAGTGTGCAGTCACACGATTGCTCATTTATTTATTTATTACTACGCTTTCTTTTTTACAACATTATTCTATTTTTGTGTTATGTTAAAAATCTATATTATATAGAGTTTTTTTTTAATTAGTTGTCTCAACCATTAGTGAGATGAATATAAAAATGATTAATTAGTTTTATTAAGTAATTATCACTAATTAAATATTATTAACATTATTTTTTTGGAAATAGTACACCATGTATCAAAATTATCACATTCTTTTTTCTATAACTTATTGAATGTGAATTGTTCTAATGTTGTATTTTGAATGCATCAATTTAAAATTACATATTTATTTATGTATGCTGTATTAAAATTGATGTTGTTAATAACTTTTTTGTGTTTAATTAGCACCACATTGTTTGTTTTGCTTTGCACAGCTTGTTAAAAATGTTGTTATAATGTTAATTTTGATTACAAAAACCATTATTTAATAAATAGATAAATTTCAGTTTAATTTTAGTTATTTTAAATATTTATTGTTTTTTGTTGTTGTTTTGTTATGTAATAAATTAATTGAGGCAACAAATATGATTTAGTATATTAATTTGTTGTTTATTATTAGCAAATTATATTCATAAAAAACCTTATTTACTATTATTTAAGAAGCTTCATTATTTAAAGTACACTGATTTTTGAAGATAAAATGTTTATATAAGGGAAATAACTATAATTTATCATGATATTCAATTCCTTAATGATTTGTTGTTTTATTCTCAATACAGTACCATAATTTATAACTTTTTTATAGATAACACTGTTATAGAATTATTTATTTTGCTGTTAAATCATAGTATAATTTTTCTCCATATTTTTTTTATATGCACAAATATTTTAAGAGTGAAATTTACGGGAAGGGGGAATACACAATGCTATATAAAATATCAAAATGTTTTGAAGGTTTCTTACCCTATTATGCCTTATTATATTAATATTTGTAATTTATTGTTTTTGAATTTTTTAATATATATATTTTCAAAATATATATATATGTACATTATATATGGTAAACTAAATACAACAATAGAAAATGATTGAAATCGTGGAATAATTTATATTTGCTTTCATTTATTATTATAAATATCATGTTAGATGAAGGAGACAAAACTATATTAGAAGAAACCCCCATAATCTAATATTTATGCATTTATATATGTTTTTTATTTTATTTTATTTTCACTCTTCAAATATTGTCAAATTTATACATCCAGTAAATTCATCAGGAACTGATAGAATTGAGTACTTACCTACATTACATTTACATTTGCTTAATTCTTTAAACAATGCGATGAAATTATTGAGATAAATAGTAAAGAATTTATGCTTCAAGTGTACATTAGATACATAAAATGGTATATAAATAGAAAACAAAATATGTGTTACATAGATGAATTTTTTTTTTTTTATGTTTTTTTTATTTTTTTATAAAGAAATGTTAAAATAAAACTTGTGTTGTTCATTAATAGTGCTTTATTATTATTGTGTTCACTTTTTAAAAAGAAATAAATCTTGAACATATAAATGGCTGAAAATTTATATATCTAAGGTTTACAATTGCAAAAAAAAAAAGAGATAATTTATTGAATGAATTATGTAAAAAGAAATAAAATAAATCTGCTATTCTTCATTTAGACTTCATGATTTCAGAATGCTAACCATTCTTATCTTAAGAAAGTTGTCAACTTACTAGACTGGTATACCATTGTTTGAAAGAAATATGTTTTCAAAGATTTCTATGGAAAAGTAATTGCCAGTGAAGAAAGAGCATTGAAATTTCTAGGCCACAATGATTTTAATGATATTGAGAGCAAACTACCATGTATCAAATGCTATTTTCAAGAAGATGAGGAGCATCTTCTGGACTATTTTGTATTTTCATCTGGATCACATATGCTGAGAAATACCATGGCAAAATCAGCATGAACTAGATCTTTTCAAGCCTTCTTCATGATGTGCTGTCAGTTTATTGGCAATGATAATCAAAGAAAATAATTTCCACTTTAAACTTTTTTTTATTTGTTGTTACAAAATGAATTCATTTCTATTTTGATTATTTTTTGTAATTGGTATTGAATTTAAAATAAAGGATATCTATTCTTATGTGAAGCTAATAACTTTATTTTGACCTTTAGTAGTAGTTTTCATAAAAATAGTTAATGACACTTAAAAACTGACCACATTTTGCCCTTCATTTTTTAAAACAAAGAAGAAATTTAATAAATTTCAAAGTTCCAAAACAAACCTGTCAATTACAAGTAAGGGATCAAAAGATCATAGATCTAGACTTTCTGAGATAATATATACTTAAGACACTTCTAAAGTTCACTTCAGTTATGAAGCAAACAAAGATTTTAAAATAATTTTATAATGTACAATATTATTTTTAGAATAGGTAGGTAAAATCATCCATTATTATTAGCAGCCACACACAAATGAGATGACCATTTTAAATGCTAAAAGAAAAGAAAAAAAGAAAGGTAAAATAACTGTGGTCATATATTAAGAGATATTGTGGATAATTAATACAAACCAATATTTGAGATACAAATATATATTCACATTGAGCATGCTAATCCATCTCTTCTTTATTTGTTTGTGTGTTTCTACTGTCTTCCACTTTTTTCTGCGAAGCCTTTTTTTCTGAAAAATTTCAATATTTGGTCTAATTGAAGTTTCCATTGTATTCTGTTGTAATCCATATTTTACCAATAAAAACAATCAATATTGTATTTCTTTAAGCTTTAAGATAATCTACATAAAAATCAAGTGTAGATGTTGTATGTACATTCTATAGAATTTTTTTCCCATTATTCAATATTTGGAAAAGCTCAAATTGACTTTATTTAAAATTAATCTTTGTGGGTCACAATAATTAATAGCTGAACAATTATTTCATGTTCCTTTTAGCATTAAGTGCAATTTAGTTTTATTAAAGAACAATTTGGACAACAATGCCCTATATCTAAGTTTTTTTTTTAAACTTTCAATATTTTATTCAATAAAATATCTAAAAATAACATATTTCACATTTGGCTGATTTAGTTTTGAATTTTATTCTTTCACATTATATTTCAAACTTTGAAGTGTTTTGATTCAAAATAATCTAGATGGGCTTTCTGACATAATAATTAATTTAGTTGGCTTCATGCCATAATATAGTTTTTGTGTGTAAGTGAAACTTTGGATTTTTAAACAAGGTTCCATGGACAATATTTTTAGCTCTTTTTTATTGATCGGTAAATGAGTTTTTATTATCTGGAAGTTCAAGGTGTTCTAGATTAATATGAGTTGTTCAAATGAATGACTGTGTACTGATCATTAAGACAAGATTGCAATTATAGTATGACATTAGCATAGCCTTCATAACACTATAGAGGAAATATTCATTCCTATTCACACTGAGCTTATGGTTTCAATATTAGTGTCAACCATTATTGAGTCCATTGTATAATGAAAGTCTCTCTGAGTTTAAAATTCAACTTCTTGAACTCTAGTGTCTTTTCTCCACATCATGCCAAGAAACTTCCTTATTTCATCAATTCATCTCACATGTGGTCTCTTTCTATTTTTTTTTTTTTACAATCTCTTAGAGTGAGTTTAGGAGTTCAACTATCCATCTATTATCATTTTCTAGCAATATTCAGTCAGCTCCACTTCAGATTTTTAATTCTTTCAGTGATGTCAACAAGGCCTGCTTATTCTCTTATCTGTGTATTTTGTTTTTGATTCACTCATGACTACCTTTTAAAAAATAATTTGAAATTAAAAATTTCTTCATTTATAATTTCATTTCTATATAAAACCTACAGAAAACTTCAAAGGTTTCCACCTTTATCCCGTCATTTTAATCTTATTAACTATCAAAAATAATATAATACTAATAAAATAAAAACAAAATTTTTTTATTGTGAAGTTCTACATATAATTTATTATTTTACCAGAAAAACACTTACTTCATTAATCAAATCCACTAATAATAAGAGCATTGTGATAAAACCAATGACGATTCTTTTAGTAAATCCTTGGATTTACTAAAAGACATGTATCTATAATAATATGACCATTATGAAGAACCAAATTCAAACTTTTAGTATTTAATAGTTTGTGTGCTTAGAGTAGATTCTTTCAAAGAATGAACATCAATATTTTTATGAATATGATTGAAATGAAATTTGTTTCTTAATGAAACTAATATACTAATTGTGATCTTCTACTTGTAGTGCTTGTCTAAATACAACCTCTAATTATAGTGTAATATATTAAATATCATTCTTTTGATTGTGGATGCATCCATGTTCCTTTATAGCTTAATTTTTCTGCTTAAACAAAATATTTCTGATGGTCATAATGTGATGTGCAAAAATTCAACAATAACACACCATTTGCATTACAACACCATTATTTCCAACAACTTTTTGGCTAGCACATTAGAAAAGAATTTAATCTCTTTTATTAATTCTGCTATAATAATACTATCCAATAAGTAATACCAAGCTTTCCTTATCTGGTTCCCTTGATTATGGGTTAGAGCATAAGCACTAATAAAGTGAGTATCTATTGGATGAACTAGATCAAATCCAATACCATCATAATATTCTCTTTGTTGACTGATCTGACTTTTACTTTTTGTATCCATTCATTAAAGTTTTACCCTGATAGACAAGTTTCTATGTTGATTTATAAATACTTGCTTTTAGTATTGCCACCTAAATTTTGTTTTACCACTACTATGGATAATTATAACTATCATTATTATATTTATCCTATTGGATAATTAACATGTTTTCTTTCCTTTAACAAGACTGTATGAACAAATGACCTTTTTTAAATCACATTTTCTCTTTCTTATATGAGCTATTAAGAGGATTTCTAATTAGAAATTGCCTAAACACACAATTTTTTCCAGCTTCATTCCTATCTTGGCAAATATGGTTCAACCTGACTCAGTGATTGCATTCTCTATAAAATTGCCTCTGAATACTAGCTTCTATTTCCCCATCATTTAAATTTTAAATTCTCCATAAAGCTTGGTCTATAAAAAAGAAAAATGGAATTGGGATCAGAAATGCTGTAATGATTTCAAAAACCATGTGGCAGTCCATATAGTAGTAACATGTCCGATGGCATGGAGACTTACAATAACTTTCATGACTGTAGAAGTTCTGAAACATAACAAACTCTTACCATTACAAATATTCTTGAATGCCCACAATGGAATTAGCTGTCTTCTACAAGGCATTAGGAAATCTCTTAGTTTAGTAATATTTATTGCATTATTAAAGTTCGTGTTATATCCCTGAGATCCTTTCCAAACCTCTGGAAGCCTGAACCTTCCAATATAGGTAAATTACTATATATAAATAAATATTGCATATGTCAATAGTAATTTGTTTTACCTCTCTTAATTTATTCTACTTATTGGCTGCTATCATTTATAGACAAATTTCTCATAAAATTGTTTCGAATTTTCAATAATATGAATGAACATATTAATAAAT